>PVJS01000878.1:0-111833 GCA_004027185.1 Glis glis | reverse complement strand
CGGACCATGAGCATCCTGGTTGCAGAGAGGGGAACCATGAGCATCTGGTTACAGCAGAGGGGACCATGAGCATCCTGGTTGCAACTGGGGAGTATTGCATCTGTGTTCATGAGAGAAGCTGGTCTATAGTTCTCCTTTCTTGTAAGGTCTTTGGTTTTAGACTTGGGTAATGCTGGCCATATAGAATATATTAGAAGTGTTCCCTCGTCTCTGGAAGAGAGTCTGGAGAATTAGTATCATTCTTCCTTAAATGTTTGGTAGAATTCACCAGTAAATCCATCTTGGACATGTCCTTAGTGTTTTGGAAGGTTATCAATTATTGATTCGACTTATTTTATGAACATAAGTCTACCCATATTAGTTCATTATCCTTGTGTGTGTTTTGGATTGTCTTTCAAGGAATCGGTCCATTTTGTCTAAGTGGTTAAATCTGTGGGTGTGGAGTTGTTTGTGATATTATCCTTTTATGTCATGGGATCAGTCATGATGGCCCCTCGTTAATTTCTGATACTAGTAATTCGTGATTTATCTATTTTTATCTTGGTTAGCATGGCTGGAGGTTTATCCATTGTGTCAATCTTTTCAAAGAAACAGCACTGGGTTTCGTTGATTTCCACTTCTGTTTACCTTCTATTTACAGTCCGTTAGTAGCTGCTGTCATGATTATTATCCACTTTCTTCTGCTTGGTTCAGGATTAACTTGTTCTTCTTTCTCTCATTTCCTAAGATGGAACTTATATTGTTGATTTTCAATCCTTCTTCTTTTCCAATATATGCACTTCCTGATACAAATCTCCCTCTAAGACCTGCCTTCTCTAGATCCCACACATTTTGATGTTTTATTTTATTTTCATTTAGTTCAAAATAATATTTTTTATAATTTCCCTTGAGATGGATTCTCCTACCCTAACATTATTTAAAACGTGTGTTGGGTAGTCCCCAAATACTTGGAAGTTCTCCAATGATCTTCCGGCTATAGACTTGCAGTTCAGCTCCTTTGGAGCCTGTGAACACCGTTTGTGTGGCTTCGACAGTTTAGGTTATTAAGGTGTGCTCTTGTGTGGCTCAGGACGTGGTCTGTCTTGGTGAATGGTCCATTCCAGCTTGAGAAGAATGTGTGTTCTGCTGTTATTGGATGGAGAATTCCTCAGATGCCAATTTGCTCTGCTTGATGGATGATGCTCTTCAGTTCCACAATATCCTTACTGATTTTCTGCCTGCTTAATCAGTCAATTACTGATAGAAGGGTGTTGACATCCCCAACTCTCACAGTGGATGTATCTATTTCTCTGTGCAGTTCTATCCGTTATTTTGTCCTATTTATGTTGAGACTCTCTGGTTAAGTGCGCAGACCTTGTGGCTTGTTAAGTCTTCTTAGGGAAAACGCATTGTACAACACCACCTTTAATCCCCGATAATTTTCCTTGTTCTGATACTTGCTTTGCCTGAAATTTATTCCATATTTCTTTTGACACTTAGCCTGCTATAACTTTTTTCATTCTTTACTTTCAACTTACCTGAATCATTATATTTATAGCAGATATTTATTTATTGATGTATTTATTTATTTATACTGGGGCGTGAACCCAGGGACATTTACCTCTGAGCTACACCCCCAGCCCTTTTTATTTATTTATTTATTTATTTGTTTTTATTTTGAAACAGGGTCTCGCTAAGTTGCTGAGGGTCTCACTAAGTTGCTGAGGCTGGCCACAAACCTGCAATCCTCCTGTCTCAGCCTCCCAAGTACTGGGATTACAGGTGTGAGCATCATGCCCAGCTCAAAGTGGGTTTTTTATAGACAACATATGACTGGGCCATTTTTCTTCTTTAAAAAATCCACTCCTAGAGTCAGGCGTGGTGGTGCACACCTGGGGGGCTGAGACAGGAGGATCGCAGGTTCACGGCCAGCCTCAGCAACTTAGCAAAGCCCTCCCCAACTTAGTGAGACCCTGTTTCCAAATAAAAAATAAAATAGGGCTGAGGATGCAGCTCAGAGATAGACTGCCCCTGGGTTTAATCCCCAGTAACACACACACACACACACACACACACACACACACACACACACACACATCCGCTCTCTGTATTTAGAAAATTCACATTTAAAGTGATGATTGATAAACTTGGATAAACATCTGCCATATTTTTAACTTTTTTCTATTCTTTGCATCATTCTTTATTCCCCTGCCCTGCCCCTCCTTTTTTGGGGGTCTTCTTTGGTTTGAATTGAGCATGTAATGTGATTATATATCTCCTTTACTAGTATACAGTCATTCTTTGTGTGTGTGTGGATGCTGGGGACTGAACCTGGGGGCACTCAACCTCTGAGCTACACCCCCAGCCCTGTTTTATTTTTTTATTTGGAAACAGGGTCTCACTAAGTTGCTGAGGCTGGCCTCAAGCCCACAATCCTCTTTTCTCAGCCTCCCAAGTACTGGGATTGCAGGCAGGTGCCACCATGCCCAGCCTGTTGTCCTTTCGACTTAATGGACCTTCACTTTTTAGCTGCTGAGCCCACCTCGGCCGCAGCTCCACGTGCTTCCAATGCGGTCGGTCCTCCAGAACCCAGCTCCCCCATCTCTTCCTCCCGCTATTAGAACTTTTACTGACCCACATGCTCTACTTTCCCAAGAAGTTCCTATTCTTAGGCTAAACAAACACCTATTTTGCATCATCTAAAGATAGGAAAATTTAACAATCTCCTACTCCCTTCCCTCCTAATTTCTCTGATTCTCTGCATTTCTTTATGCAAATACAAATTGTCTTACCCAACCATTTTGCTTCTCGCCAGCATTGCTTTGACAGCGCTTCAGCGGGCGGCGAGTTCCCTAGCTTTTCTGTCTGTCTGAGGAGGTCTACTCTCCTTCCCCGCTGAGGGCGATGTGTACTGGATACCGCGCTCTAGGTCGCCCTGCGGCTTTCTCCGCACCTGCTCTCCACCCTCCGCTTCCTTACATAGTTCGCGATGAAAAGTCCACCGCATTTTTATCAGTTTTTCCTCTGTGTACATGTTTTTCCCTCTGTCTGTTTTCAAAAGTTTTCCTTTGCCCTCGTTTTTTTTTGCAGTCTGCATTTGATATGACTAGGTGTAGGTTGGCTCTGTGCTTTGATTTATCATGATTGGTGCTGTCTGAGTTCCTGGAAACGTGGCTTGGGACCCATCATTAGTCTCAGCCCTTACCATAGGGAACGTATCTTCTGTCCCTTTTCTTCTTTAGTCTCCTGGTTTTTCAATAACATGCTGCACCTTTTGACATTTCCCCATTCTTCGTGAATATTCCATCCGGCTTCTTCCTTCTGATTTCTTTCTGCACTTCGGTTTGGGAGTTCCTCTTGCCGCATCTGCACCTCGGCTGCTCCTCCGTCTATTCATGAGCCAGCCAAGGCATCCTCACTTCTGTCCCTTCTCGCGTTTTCCTTGCTTCTCTCCTCAAGTCTCCACTGCTGCTCACATGGCTGATCTGTTCTCCCTCGGAGTTTCTCAGCCTGTTAACCAGAGCTGTTTTAGCTTGCCCATCAGATAACTCCAACATCTCCGTCACATCTGCATCTTGTCTGGACGCTGTCTGCAGGCTCCGGTTTTGTGTGTCTTGTATCTGTCATGATTCTTTTTTTTTTTCTTTTGCAGTTCTGGGGATTGAACCCATTCTTGTTGAAAGTTAGCTGTGATGTAAGGGGTCGTCAGTGCATAGGCCTGTGGTGTGAGAGCGCATGTTAAGCCACATGGGCTCTCTTCTGCCTTTGCGGTGGCTGCAGGTGCCAGCATCCTCCAAACTCTTGAGGACACTTGTCTTCCTCTCCCTCCTCCTCTAAGCTCCTGAAGCCCTCCTCCTCAGCTCCTCTGCATCTTGAAGCTCTTCCTCTGTTTGCTTGTTTGTTTTGTTTGTAGAACTAAGGATTGAACCCAGGGATGTTCTACCTCTGAACTACACCCCCAGCCCTATTTTATTCTTTATTTTGAAACAGGATCTCACTAAGTGGCGGAGGGCCTCACTAAGTTTCTGAGACTGGCTTTGAACCTGTGATCCTCCTGTCTCAGCCTCCCAAGTACTGGGACTACAGGTGTGTACCACCACACCTGGCTTTCTTCCTGTTTTGTGTAGGAACCTCCTGGCCTGGTGGAGAGGGTCGCAAAAAGCAAGAATTCCATAGCATCCCAATGGAACCTTGGTCTCTCAGTGCCCACAGTCTCAGGCCGGTGAGTGTTACTTGAGTTTCTCTAGTGACATAGTTTTGTTTACCCTCAGCTCAAGGGCTGGAGGTGGGAGGCATGTTCCCCCTGTCTCTGGGAGGGGGAGACAGCAGTGCTCTCCCTGCGGGGAGCCCTTTATCATGAAGACTGGCCAGTGTGCCTCACAGGACTACTTTCCCACCATGACCATGAGGGGATTTTTCTTGAGTTTTCACCATAAGAACCTAGTGGAATTCCTGGAAGCAAAGCCTAGGAAAATGTGGGGCCCCATAAGACTGCTCCCCTGAGACTCTCAGCCTCATGCTGGTCCCCACTTAACTACTAGGAAGTCATCAGGATTGCCATGGACATCCACCTGCCATTCTCCCTTAGGGGAAGCTGGCCTTGGCCTCGATTCTCCTCCTTACTCACCTCCGGATATCAGGGTGGCAGTTACCCTCTGACCCCAGGCCCCTGAAGGATCCCTATCACCAACTTTCAGTTCGCTAGCTTTTCTGACTACAAGGATGGAATGAGGGCTTGCGGGGGCACATTCATTTGCTGTTCGAACTGTGGAAACAGGTGACAGAGGGGTGTGGTTGCCTGATGTGACAACAGGGGCCCATGGTGGCCCTGTGCCTTGACTTGACCTACGACACTACATTCAGGAAGAGCCACAAAGTTGGTAGATCTCAAGCAAAATGGAAATGTGGAGCCCTTGTTCAAAGTATTAAGAATGCCAATACCATGACAGCCAGCATGGAGCCCAAAGTGGGGCCTTTCTGAGTGCAGAGCCCCATGAGACCCCCTGGGTCCCTCCCCATGAAGCCAGCCTGCTCTGCCTCCTCCCTCGCTTCCAGTCCCCAGGAAAGTTCACGTTCAGGCTCTGTCTAAGGAGCTCCAGGTGTTATCTTGTCTTTGTCATAATGAAGCAAGACTCATAGGACTCCTATCTAAGAAGGTCTTATGCTTGTAGCCCCTTCACAAACGAGTAAAATGCTTGCCCCTAAATGCATTCGGTGCATTTTTAATAAGTTGAACTGCATTTCAGTTTTATGTATAAGAATCATAATGAGTTTTAAGTGAAGATATGAACAGCTTCGGTGACATCCTAGAAGTGGATATTACATTGATAACCAAAATCCGATATGCTTTGAGCCAGCCGTATTTCTGGATGAGAAGGGATTCGTTTTGCAGATTCGCTGAACATTGTCTATACACAGACTGATTTTAATTTGCACACATCTGCCCAAGCCTCACATTTCTTTGTGTTTGCGTTCTGGCCTTAGCTGTGGGCATGATCCCAGCACACTCCAGCCCAGAAGCAGTTCATGGAGCTTGGGCTCAGCTGAGAGCTACTGACGTAGGTGGTCACAGGTAGGTGCTGGGGAAGCTGAGTTTCTTAAAGCTCCCAGATAAATTCACAGTGAGTCAGATTGAAAGCCATTAGCTGCACACATCCTAGCCCAGTGAGTCAGACACCTGGCTACTTCATGCCCTGTCGTCACACCGTCCCCACCTGGCCCCTCCTTCATCTATCAGATCCTCAGATGTGACCTGTCTCCCCACGTCTCTGGGCTCACTGAGGACCCTGGGTTCTGGGACATGTGACCAGTCTCCCATCTCTATGCAGAGCCCAGTGTGAGCTCTGCAAGGACTGAGCCAACTCTTAGGGGAGTGTCTGAGTCCATCTGGGCTCAGTGTTGTGCTCCGTGGCTCCCTGGATCTTAGCTGCTATTATTCAATGACAGATGCTCTTGCTGGAGGGTTCTTGCAAGCCTTAGACACAGGGGTCCTAGGCCCCCCAATCAATAGCCCCCAAGTTCCCAGAGGTGTTCCGGGGTCTGCATGCTGCATCTGTCTCCCAGGAACTGCAGGAGCCAGCTGTCTGCAGGGGCACCGGCCTGACCACCAAGCCCCCTCCGTAGACTCGGGAGGAATCTGAAGCCCAGAGCATGTGGTGACCATGGATAGCAGACAGGACCCTGGAGGGCAGGTTCCAGCATGTCATGGGCTTTGTGCAGCATGCAGCCTGCTATGGCTGACGTGGAAGGGGGCAGGGAAGAGATTACAATCAGGCACACATGTATGTACACGCGCTCACCCAAGACATGTGCACACATGCACATCTGCTCACACGTGTTCACTCGTACCTAAGTTTCTGTCAAGCCCCGATGACACTGGACAACATCAGCCTTGTCTTCTCCTTTCTTGAAAAGTAAACAACATTTTTAAAAAGTTCCATGAGCCTGTATGTCAGCGATGGCAGCCTCAACATGGTGATACGATAGCTGAGTACACACGGCTTACTCCATGAGCCAGTGCTTCACCGGTATCCCAGAGAGATGCCAGGGCACAGAGAGGGTGGGCTACTGCCCAGGGCCGCAGAGCTTTGTATGACAGAGCCAGAGCCAAACCCAGGCTCCAGTGCATTCCTGGACACGTTGAATCCTCCATGGGACCCACATGTTGCTGCTGGCCAAGGCCACTAATCAGTCTACCCAGCAGGATGGACAGACCGCCAGTTTCCCAAAGCCCAGGGTCCTCAGTGAGCCCACCTTGGTTCAGCCTGCGGATCCATCTCCAGGGGATCTTTCCAGGCTCCGCTTCCAGGGCCCCTCTCCCTGGTGTTCCAGCGCCACCCTCCCCCTCTCCTACATGGAAGGCACCCCAGCCCCGGGGAGCTTCCAAGCCCACTGCAGCATCACAGTCCCCAGGCCCAGGTAAGCATCCCCGTGCCTCGGTTTGGAGTGTCCCACTGAACACAATGGAACTGAACCGCAAGGTTGTTTGTTTCAACCTGGCCGGGAGAGAGGCCAAATCAGAGTTGATTTATTCTCCCACAATAAGAAGGTGCGTTGAGCCAGCACATTTATATGTACATATTCCTCCCTGCTTGGCAAGCTTCGGGTCAATAAAACAAACCAAGACCTGAAAAGAAGAAGCATCCATACACACTTACACATGGAGGAGTCAGACGACTTCTGCCTCTGCCCGGCTTAGCCCAAGCATCATCGCAACCCAGGCAGAACAGGCGATGTCCCTGCCTCTGCACCCAGGTGTCCTGTGAAGCCCGTGGGGGTGCAGCCTCCACACCCTGAAAAGACTGATCTGTCCTCACCGTGCCCAGCCAGGCTGCAGCCTCCCACGAGGGCGGCAGGTGTGGGACCTGCCAGGAGCTGAGATGCCTGGGAGGCAGCCAGAGGAGGCCGGGGAGAGGCAGCTGCCCTCTAGGGAGGCAGAGTCACTGATGGCTTGGGGGGCAGGTCCCTGTCCTGAAGGTCAGGGTGCAGAGGTGCAGAGGGGGCTGGGGAATGGTCCTGTTGCTGAACAAGTGGGCTGTCCATTCGACATGGCCTTACTGTACTGAACCCTGGAGTTGGAGCCCCACGCTGACACTGTTCTGTGTACAAGGGACAGCAAGCCTGCTGTACCCTGACACACTCCACACATGTCCCCTGGTTCCAACTGTGGTTCCTGCTATGGCAGCCGGGGCCAACTGAGGCAGGCAGGCCCTGGGCACGATATCTGGTCCAGAATTCCATCCAGCGGATCACAGTTATTCAGATTGCTCTATAGACATTGAACACTTTGTCTCTGGACAAAGTGACACAGGAACTTTCAAAGTCCCAGGACACATCCTCTGCCTGGTGAACCCATTGATCTGACTCGTTCCAGAATGACTTACTGAGCGCCAGAATACCTACGGGTGTGCCAAACTAACGCCAGATGAACAGACAAAGCGCCCACCCGGGCTCCCGCCGTCCAGCTGCACGGGAGTGGAGCGGCCATTTCTGACATCATCCCGCGGCCCGGGACGCCGGCTCTCCAACAACACATTAATCCTGCGCAAACAGAAGCAGCCCTTCCCGTGTGCGTTAGCTCCCAGGAATGCTTAGTCTCCACAAACACAGTCTCATGTCTGAAAACAAAACCTCTGTGTGCCAGAGTTGCCAGGAAACCCGCGCCACGTTTGTTCTCTAAATACTGTCGTCTGTCCACTTCTGAGCCGCCGCCTCCCTCTCGCGGCTTCTGTTCTCCATGTACTGGGGGTTAAGTTCTCAGCCTCACAGCAGTGGGTAGGGTGCATGTGGGTGGGGTGCACCGTGGGGTGGTGCACAGGGCATTTGTCACAGCCCGGCCACTGTGCTGTCCCCAGTGGAGGCGAACCCACCTTGCAGAGGACCCGCAGCTCCCTCCACAGCCCAGGTGTGCACTGGGAGGAGGTGTCTTCAAGACACTGGCCGCTCTGTCGCTGAGCTGAGATTATCGGAGTCACTCCCGCTGCCGGACTCTAAACTGGATGTGGGAAACGCGGCCATAAATGGGACCAACGTCACCGTCCTCATGAAGCCAGCTGCAGAGAGGAAGAAGCCGGTGTCGTCAACAGCACGTGGAAGGTGCTCAGTGGGGAGACTGCGGGTGCAGGGGCCCGAGAAGCCCCTTGTGCACTTGCCGGGGAGAAGCAATCTGCAGGAGCCATGGAGAGGGGCAGAGGGTGGGACAGGATGGGGCTGAACTGCTGGAAAGCCTTCCTGAGCCGGTTCAGAAGCTCTGCCAGTCGCCGCCCCAGACGAAGGTGGCTAGTGGTCGCACCTGGAAGCAAAGTCAATGCGTGTTGGGAGACGGCATGTCACCTCACCCCAGCACCAGGACGGCCCTGGACACCACAGCCTCCGTCCCTTTGGGATTGCATGACTGAATCGCCCAAGACTGAGAGATTAAAGCCTTTCTCCCTGGCCGAGGATCACAGAGACCGCACCAAAAGCGAACGCCGCCCGGTCCCTGACCTCGGAGCTGAGGTCCGGGGCCCAGCAGGGCTCCTCTTCTGGGCTGTGTGAAGCTCGCACACTAATCTGATCAAAAACCAGCTCACGCCTGTGAAGTGGGGAAGAGGCAGCAGAGCGGCGAGGGGCCCGGAGCCATCAAAGGAGGCCTGGTGGGAGAAAACCTGGGGCTGAGGCGGCCCCCAGGGCAGGCACGGGCACCCCTGCCCGCTTCCTGGGTGCTGCCGCCTGCCTGCCTAGACACCGTCCTCTGCTCCTGGACACGCAGGGTGCAGTAGAGAGCCTGTCCTGTCCCTGTGATTCCCTTGTGCAGCCCTGGATCCTGAAGGTGTCCCAGAGGAACAGGGAGGCAGCCCGCTGACAACAGACACACACAGCACACCCAGGAGCCCTGCACCAGTCAGCACGGCCACGCCAGTGGAAGACGCCCCTCAGCCCCTTCTCCACCACCTGGGCCCCCCTGGACCTCCCCAAGCTCCAGCAGCCACAGCTGAGCCCTGGTGGGCCCCAGGCCCCATCCTGCCCTAGTGCCTGGTCTACTGATTGGTCATCCCAGGCCCCTGGTCACATCGGTGGTGGTGTTCCTGTCCTGGCCCCCGCCAGGCCCCCGCAGCCTTGCCAGTATGACTACCTCTTCTCTGACTTCTGCCACCAGCCATTGAAGGCTTGTTTGATGAGTCAGGTGCAGCGGGATGTACCCCCAAGGACACACATTGTGCCATGATGACAGGATGATGTCTTCTCACACCACAGTCAGGGGATTTTACGCAAATCGTGTGCCCCCTGGGGCACCTCAGCACCCTGCCTCCTGGGAGGCCAGCTTTCTGGGGACGAAGGTTGAGAGGGGAAGGCAGTTCTAGCACTGTGTTTAAGAAGCTGAGCAGGAGAGCGGCCAGCCAAGGGTGCTGGGAAGCTACTCAGCTCCTCCCGGCTACGTGGCCAACACCCTTCTGATGGGCAGGACTCGCATCATCATGAGGAGGGCCTTTCTTCACCTGGGGGCCTTTCTTCACCTGAGTCTGTACTCCCAGCATGGCGCGTGGCCCTGGGAAGCACTCAGTTAATACCCCGTCCTGCAGAGACCCGGCTGCAACTCGGGATGTGAAGGTCCAGGCTGGCGTTGGCAGATGAGGGACACAGACACAGCTGACATGGGCAGCTCGCTGGTCCTCGGGAATGGGGCATTGGAATTTTTGTGGAGCATGGGAGTCGCGACTGCCTGGGACCTTCCCCGGGGATGCTGCGGACAGGCAGAGGGAGGTGAGGCTGGCGCCTCAGGTGAAGCTGAGACAGGCCCTGGTAGGGTCCACAGTCCACACCCCGCACTAGCTCATTAGCACTCACACCTACACACATTTGGGGGACACAGACACTGGCACTCATAGGGGCTAGCAGGTAAGGACTCAGGAGCTCCTCCTCAGCACAGGGCCTGTACAGGAACTGCCATCCTTCCAGCAAGTTAAGCCTGCCTACTGCGGGGCTCCTACGGGCTGCCTGTTTCTTGCCCCTGGGTTAACACCTCCTGAGCACAGCGAGACTAAGCAGGTAGGTGATATTTTTAAATATTAAAAATTATCTGATATTTTTAAATATTTAAAACTAGGTATTTTAAATATTTAAAATTTTTAATTTTTTAAATTTCATTTTAAGAATATTTATTTGTTAATATTTTAAATATTTATTTAAGCAGTAGATATTTTTAAAATATTTATGTAAGCTGATATTTTTAAATCCTTCTTTAAGAAAGAATGGCAAAAGAGAGGACAGAGGAGGGCGCCTCTCACTGTGCTAGTCTTAAAAGGTACCATGTGACCCATTCCAACCCCCCCCCTCCAGTGTGTGACATCAGTGGGACCCATCCAGGGTCTCCCAGGCCTCCTGTCGGTGCAGAGGCCATCCCTCCCCGGGGACGCTCCAGCGTGGATGGGCTGGCTCTACTGAGATGGCTCTTGGCAGAGCGCTGGCATGCTGCTGTCTGTCCCTGGGAGCCTGGCTGTGTACGGGTTCACCCTGCAGCGCTAGAACCAATAGCAATCCAAAAGCCCTACTCAGGACCACACCAAAATCTGTCCCATTAAAAGGTTTCTTGTAGGATCCAGTTGCACGGCTGGCATGCTTCCAGGTCCTCCTGGGCAAATCGGTCCTTGGGAGACCTGGCCATGGGCTCCCTGGCGGACAGAGCTGCAGAGAGCTGTGCAGAGCGCCCACGCGCCTGGCCTCGGCCCCGCCGAGCTCCGGATGGCAGTGTCTCCTGGCTTCTCTCCTCCCGATATAGATAGTTAAGTCTTCCCAGCACACCCGTGCAAATCATCCACTTACATTCTCACAAAATTCAATTGCCAATTTGTCTTTTTATTTCTTACACTTAAAGTGATTTGCCTTCAAATAATCTGCGATGAATTGTTCATTTTACTACCACAGGAAGCGGTTGGCGCACCGAGGGACCACTAAGTTTACCGCCATCATCAAGGAGCCAAGACTTCTGCCTCCTGGGCAGCAGTTAGAAGAATCCCTGGGCTGCCCTGGCCGGCCACTGTGCCCTTCCACAGCCCTGCATCCCCCCGGCCCACCTGGTCACCCCCCGGCCTCATCTCCCCGCCTCTGGGGGTTCAAGGCAGTCTGCGTGGGCACCATGGGGCATGGAGACAGTCATTCATTAGCTCAGTCTCTTCACTGGCTCTAGCATTTGGCCAAAATGGAGATGGATTTGGTTTAACAATCCCTCGTGGGCCACGTGGAGGAATTCCAGAGGAAAGCATCCGCTCAGGATGGCATTGCACAGGGCTGGTTCTCACATGGCTCCTGCCTCAGCTCTGCTGCCTCGCCTCCCTCTGCAGATCTGGTTCTGTCCCCTCACCACCTCTCCGGGGAGGAGGACAGGTGTTTGCTCCTTGCATGTTCGTGGGAAGAGGAGGCTCGGCTCCTGCAGGCCATCTCCCGGACATTGTGAACCTCGGCTTCTTCCCCCGCGGGGGGATCCCATGTGGTCTGTGATACCTTGGTGAGCTGAGACACTCAGAGCCTCAGAAAGCAGAAGGAAGCCCAGCTCAGGCTGTTGGGGGGCCAACCAGGCTGGGAAGGGGCCGTCTAGCCCGGAGCACCATGCACGGAGGGAAAGAGTCGAGAACAGCATGCAATCCCTTGGTCTCCTCGTGGACCGTTCATCTTTGCAGAAATCCTTGGGGGCAATACCGACTCCTCTAACAACCCTAGTTCCCCCTTTTTAGGGGGACATAGGGACAGGAGGAAAGAGGAATTTTGAGGTTGGAGCCGTGTAAGAACTACGGGTCTAGACATTGGTCATCTGGTCACCTGCTGACAGAGGTCCCTGAGCAGAGAGAAGAGATGATTTTTAAAAAGCACATGGTGGAATTTAATTGGCAATTAGAGATGGGCTATTCCAGCTGGCCATCTTTATGTCAGCTTCAGAAAGAGAAAATTGATCGTAACTCTGAAAGTGCGTGGCTTGGAAGAATGGGACATGCCCAGAACTGGGAGGCCAAGAGCCAGCGCGTCCCACACGACACGGGAACACTCAGGAAGCGCAATGCATTATTTATTGTCATAAATGGCGAGACTGAAGTTTTATCATAAAACCCATGTCTGCATAAAAGAACCTGACAGGGCAAATCAATAAACAAGGGAATTGCTTGTCTGGAATGGCCTTTTTTATTGTTTTTGTTTCCTTTTTTTATCAAAATAATGTTCAAAGAAAGAATGATGAGTTCCTAGTCAGGTAGATCAGAGGAGGGGGAATGGTGTGCTGAAGAAGTCAGGGAAAGTGGGGATGGCTGGCCAAATTAAAAAGAAAAAATGGACAGAGGTGCTCTCTGCTCCCCTGGTCTGCAGTGGGGAGGCGGCCAGAGGCCTCGCTTGCTGCCACGGGATGCAGGTCAGCAGCCTTAGGGGATCTAGTTCAGTCTCTGGGTATACTGCAGAGCGAGATCTTGTGCCCTGAAGGGGTTTGCAGAAACACAAACTGAAAATACTTGCACACTTTCTTAGGCGACTTCCTGGACCTGGTTCTTGGTCAACTTCCCACCGCCTCAACATCACCGAATCCTCCTGGGAATCTAGTGAGATGGGTAACCTTTGTTGCCCTCCCACAAGTAGGAAGCCTGGGAGTGCATACTCACCGAGGGTCTCACCCACCCCTCGCCGTGGAGGCCAGAGGGGAGGCAGGACTGGACAGGTTCCTGGTCACCCAGGACGTCGCAGGACCTAGCCTCTGAGCCTCACCCAAGACTGACTCAGAGGTGGGCAGCCCCACTTGGGACCTCGCTTCCTCCACTCCAGCTGGGCTCCTGCAGCCTCCTCCGGCTCAGAGCCCTGGCTGGGAGAATGAGGCGGCCAGGAGGAAAATGAGCCATGAGCAGATTAAGTGTGCAAAAGCCCCAGGAATGGCCTCAGCAGGAACTGGTGCTGCTGCTGGTCTCACCGTGAGTCCTTGGGGGTCCCAGAACCTTCTTCAGCCTGGTTCTGAGATTAAGTCCTCAGGTGGACCTTCACTGTCCCACTGAGTGGGTCAGTGAAGGCCCCTACCACTGCCCTGGACTCTGGTTCCATCGCAATCACAAATACGTTGATTTTCACTTGTTCATTGTCTGTCACCCCCACTTGATTTCAATTCTAATAAATAAAAGAAACTGACAGGTGAATAACAGGTGTGTTGATTAGCATTTGTTGAATGGATGGGTGAATGGATGGATGGAGGGGTAGATAGATGGATGGATAAGTGTATAGATATTTAGGTGGGTGGGTGGGTAAATGGATAGATGAGTGGATGAGTGGGTGGGTAGATGGATGGATGACTTAATGGATGGGTAAATAGATGGGTGGATAGGTAGGAGGATGGATGGATGCATGGATGGATGCATGGATGGATGGACGGACAGACGGACGGACGGACGGACAGACGGACGGATGGATGGATGGATGGATGGATGGATGGCAGATGGACAGACAGATGGATGGATGGGTGGGTTGGTGAATGGATGGATGGATGAGTTGATGAATGAGTAAATGGATGGGCAAATGAATGGATGGATGGATGGATGGATGCTAGATGGATAGATAAGTGGATGGATGGGTGGATGGATGGGTGATAGGATGGATGGATGGATGGATGGTAGATGGATAGATAAGTGGATGGATGGGTGGATGGATGGGTGATAGGATGGATGGATGGATGGATGGTAGATGGATAGATAAGTGGATGGATGGGTGGATGGATGGGTGATAGGATGGATGGATGGATGGATGGTAGATGGATAGATAAGTGGATGGATGGGTGGATGGATGGGTGATAGGATGGATGGGTGGATGGATGGATGGATGGTAGATGGATAGATAAGTGGGTGGATAGGTGGATGGATGTTGGATGGTGAAGGGATGAGTGGATGAATACCTACTCTGCCACATCTCATGCTGGGGATATAACTAGGAGGAAAATAGTCAATGCTTATAAATATGATATATGTGGCAAAATTCAAGTTTCAAGGTCTGATCAGAGTATACAAGGTAGTGAGGAAGAGGATAGGACTAATCTGACCTGAGGGCTCAGAAGGTTGAGCACTGTTTCAAAGAGCAGAAGGAAGGGTGGGTGGATTATGATCCTGCCAGAGCCCGTGAGCCATGTGCGGTTGCTCTAGGGACTCTGCTCTGGGAGGCCAGCGACTGTTTCTAACACACTTAACCATGGACTTTCCATGATCACCCTCTTCCTCTCCTGGCTGCAGCTCACAGCCACTATGACATTCACACACCAGCCGGATCCAGACACCATAGCAAACACACTCTGAGGACCGGTGCCAGGTATTTTGACAATTCAGCAGCATCTTTAGCCTGAGAGGTGGCAGCCCTCAATTCTCAGTGGTCTGTCACTAATGACCATTTAATACCATTTGGTATCGGCTTTGTGTACACACTCCCAAACAGAGTAAATTGCATGTGGGTGTTTATATTTAAGGAGAGTGTCTATGTTATAATTGATGGAACTTTAATTACCACGTGGTTTCAGCCACAAACATGCAAATGGATCTTTTCAGTATTACCAAGCCTTAGTTATTTTTAGGGAAGCAGAATGTTTTACTTTGGCCCCCAGACGGAATGGAATTAAAAGCAAATCCAGATGGGATCTGGTACAGAGAGATGGTATGTACGGAGCCGGCGCACACAGCCCTATCTCCTCCCTCTGCTCCCTGGCTCCCAGTCGCCCTGACCCGGGGCCAGAGTGAAGGCAGGACCCCTGCTCTGCTCCTTTGCACGTTGGCATTGTGCAAGTACCCCGTGCTCAATAATGCGAGTGTGGATCAGTACTGGGAATGGCGAGACCAGTCCACTGAAATCAGGTTCCAAGTGTCAATGCTGGGTGGTAGATGGCCATGAGGAAAATGAGCCATGAGCAGACAAAGTGTGCAAAGGACTTGCCCAGTACCTCGGAATCTGCCCAGGTGGAGGCCGGTCTCTGCACATGCTGCTGGGACTTAGAGACCCTGAGTTCTGAGAAACTTAGTGTCCCCAGATCCCACCCATTTCTGTGAGGCAGGAGAGGCAGAGCTCCCAACACGATTGTTCGTGTTGTCAAAGTGAAAGGAGATAATGAAGAAGACCGTGCTGATCAAGGTCTCTCCCCCAGGCAACTACACAACAGGGACATGTGGCAGCAACTGGAGACACGCTGGTTGTCACACTGAAGAGGTGTTAGTGGTACTTCATGGGTAGGAGGCAGGGATGCTGCTGAACACCTCAAAGATGAAGAATTCTTTGTCCCCATATGTCAATAGTGCTACGATGGAGGAGCCCTGGCCTGGAGGGTGCAGCACATTGGACTGCACCCAGGGAGCCCCACAGGGCTCCTGATTGGACCAAGGCAGCGATTTGCAGGGTCTCCAGGCAGCCAGTCAAGGCTGGGGCAGGTGTAGCCTCTGGGATGGTCACAGTGGCCCTCAGCAGTCTCCTCTTTCCAGTCCAGTGAGCCTGACAAATATTCTTGTGATCTCTATCTACACAGACAGAAAGAATTCCGAAGCACAGCTCTTGAGCACAGAAAGGAGGCAAAAATTAGCCAGTTGCTCTCATGAATCACGCCTCCTCGCTGTTCAGGTGTGCAGCTCTACCTGGGTGCTTTGCGATGCTCATAACCTTGACCATGTGAACAGAAAGGGGGCCGAGCACAGATGCCAGCCCTGGG
Organism: Glis glis; assembly: GCA_004027185.1. Lineage (NCBI taxonomy): Eukaryota > Metazoa > Chordata > Mammalia > Rodentia > Gliridae > Glis > Glis glis. The sequence continues at coordinate 95,680 of PVJS01000878.1, read as the reverse complement.
CACTGGCCAGCCCTGGCCTGTTCTAGGGAGCGAGGCAGTGGCTGGATAGAACTGGGAGCAGGTGTTGGAGACCCAAGCCCCTAAGGGTTCTAGGGGGGTATTATAGTTAGATATAGAATGACCCCTTTAAGAGCTCATAAAGTGGTGTTTGGAGTTGATGTAATTGAGTCATGAGGGTTATAATTCCAGCAGTGGACAAATCCATTGTAATGGATTTATCTGGGTGGTGACCCAGGTCAGTAGGGTGTGGCTGGAGAAGGGGGTGAGGTCTCAGTGATTATATATGGTTCTTCCTCCTCTTTCTATTGCTTCCGGCCTCCATGATGTGAGGAGCACAGCCTGTGCGCTCTCCCTCTCTCTGCTTCCTACCCCATGCCCTGAGATCCATGGTCCCTGGCCTCACATGGCCTGAACCCCGATATCTCCAAGGAAAACTGAGAGCAAATAAATCTTCCTTCCTCTAAGATATGTGGTCAGGTCTTTAGATTATAGCTGTGAGAATGCTGGCGAATACCGGGGGTGACGGGGCAGCCCTCCCTCACCACCTTGCAAAAGAGAAAGTAAAGAAAGGACAAAGGCGAGCCCTGGGGACAAGGGACAGCTCCTGACATCAACCCTCAAGACATGTGGAGAGGAGGGCGATCAAGCATGCCCTACCCCAGGGAGCTTAGCATTCCTTCAAAAGCAAGAGAAACCCACATGGACGGCGCTCACCCAGTCAAGTGTTACATTTTGGGAAATCAGAGGGGACGGGGTGTGGGTCAGACAGACCTGAACCCATTCCGACCCACTCCAGTGCTCAGAGTGAACTTTCCTCCCGAAGCCTCACGCCTTAGGCAGAAAGGTAGGATTGGGATGGGAACAGAGGTGTCTGCAGACCTAAGCCTGTGTTTACCACCATGCAAAGCGTTTCAGAAGCTCAGGGAGGAATCGGCCACAGCCTAAGGGGAGGCCCAGCAGAGAGGCTGGGGTGCCTTTCGGTTCTGTTTTTTTTTTCCTGTGGGGATATCTGGTCTTCCACCCTATTCCCCAAAGGAGTAACGTCCCACGGCTCAGAGAAGAGGCAAAACAGAGGGACATGAGATTCGCCTCCAGTGGAAGAGCAGCGCAAGCCCCAGACTTCCTAGAAGCCATGTTAAAAACAGGCAGAAAGAAGCAGGTGAAATGAATTTCCATAATTCTTTTTATTTTCTCCAATATATCCACAGTGTGATTGCTTCAACATGTGATCAACGTAAAACTATTAATGAGATAGTCACACACCTTTTAATACATCTCTGAGGGCTGGTGTTGGGTTCACTTTCTCAGCTCAGCTCAGTTCAGACAAGCCACGTTCCGGGTGTTCACCAGTCACCTGGGGCAGTGACCAGTGACTGTCATGCTGGACATAGAGGTGTGCTCAGGTCCCAGGAGTCTGCCTGCCTGCAGGTCTGGGTAAAGGACCCGAGACCCAGCTTGGGGTTGGGCTGTGCAGGTCTCAGTATAGGACTTCCCTTCCTGAGCACCCACCTGGTGAAGGTCCATGGTGCTGGGACACTGGGCTCTATGTCAGCCCCGGATTCAGAAGGCGGATGCAGAAATCTCCAATGTCCTTGTCCTCCCCAGCAAAAGTCATAGAATGTTCTTTAAAACTTTCTGGAAAACGGTTAAAGTTTTTAACATATCTGCAGTGAACTTTAATGGGATTCCATAAAAATTGAACAGACCTCGGAACTGGCTGCAAGAGTCAGTGAATGACCTTGCTAGTTTAATTAAATCCGCAGTGAAGAGTCAAGAATTTGAGAGGCGGATGTGGCAGTTGCTTGAGAGGGGCCAGGGTGTGTGGAACAGGACCACGCAGCTGACTCGGGTTGACCTGGACCAGCCTGTCTAGGCATGGTCAGGGAAGGCGGGTCTGGGTGCATGATTACTAACCCATCTTGTAGAAGGCTCACAGTACTTCCGGGTGACTCCCACTCCATCTTCACCTCTCACCTGTGGTCTGACCGTGCTTCTATGGCAATTGCCACGATGTAATGGCAGTCACTCGCGAGCCACCTGTCTTTCCAGGGGTGCCTGTGCCTGCAGTGCGGCAGAGCAGGACGTTTATGTAACACGGGGACTGGCTAGCAGTCAGCTGTCAGTCAAATGTGTGCAAGACTTATTTGGTTAGAACCTCACCTGAGTTTGAAGGTCACAAACAGGTTCGCTTGTTGTTTCTTGTAGTGTCAGTCATCTGCGTTCAGCAGTTGCCAAAGGTAACTCCTGCTTCCACCTGCTCAGAGCCGTCCTGGGCTTGACAGTGGTGTCAGCTCAGCTCCGGACCTGCTGAGCTTTGGGTCTGCTGAGCCCCAGACCTGCCAGGCTCTGGACCTGCTGAGCTCTGAACTTCCTGGGCTCTGGATCTACTGGGCTCCAGACCTGCCAGGCTCTGGACCTAATAGGTTCCTTAACTGCTCAGCTCTGGACCTGCTGGGCTTTGGATCTTCTGGACTCTGGACCTGCCAGGCTCTGGGCCTGCTCGGCTCTGCACTGAAAGGTTCAGGGAGGAAGGAGACAGGAGACGGCTCAGCGGCAGTACAGGATTTATTGGGATAAAACCTGCAGAGTGGAGTCCCCAGGAAAGGATCGAGTCCATGTCCACTTACAGACTAGAAGCTTATGGAGCTTATACAGGTTGTATAAGGGAAGATTCCACAGGCCAGGGGGAAACAGTAGTTAACCATTGCTAGGAGGGTTGTTAAGGGGCATTAACTGGGTTGTTAGAGATGTGTTAAGCATGACAATGGGAATTTTCCATAAGCAGAGGGATGCGATAAGGAAGGGGCTTGTCAGGCTCATCTTTTTTGGTGGGGGGTACTGGGGATGGAACCCAGGGGCATTCTACCTCTGAGCTACACCCCAAGCCCTATTTTTTTAATTTTATTTTGAAACAGGGTCTCACTAGGTTGATGAGAGTGTTACTACTTGCTGAGGCTGTCCTCAAACCTGCGATCCTCCTGTCTCAGCCTCCCAAGTACTGGGATTACAAGCGTGCCCCACCATGCCCAGCTGGCAGGCACATCTTAAGCAAGACAATGTCTGGGTAAGCAGGGGGAAGGGTGTGTTTGAGAAAGACTTGGGAATTTCTGGTCAGCAAAGAGACCTGCAAAATGACAAGTCTTCACAAGATGGGACCACTTTCATTCAAGACTTTAACATGCCCCTTCTGGGCTCTAGACCTCCTGAGGTCTGAACCACCTCCTAGGCGCTGGACCTGCTGGGCTCCAGACCTCCTGGGCTCTGTACCTGCTGGACTCCCGACCTCCTCGGCTCTGCACCTGCTGAGCTCCACATCTCCTGGGCTCTGCACCTCCTGGGCTCTGGATCTACTAGGCTTGCTTTCCCAGTGTGTTTCCACACTCACCACAACACTGCGCATCAAGAGTGTATGTACATGTTGACTCCCTGCTACATTAGAAGACTTGGAAACACAAGCTCTGGTTCAGTACCTTTCTATGGCCTCGAAGTGCCTAGCACAGAGTCGTAAGCAGAAGCATTTGTAGAGAGTTGGTCCGGGTATTTACCCTCCTGCCGCCCCTGACCTGGCTCCACAGCCACAATCTCTTCAACCCCATTGCTCTTGGGGCCACGTGGCCTCCCCTTTCCCCCTTCTCACGCTCTTTTCTTTCTCTGCAAATGCCACAATGGAAAGTCTCAATTAGCTGCGAGGCCTGGGGAAGATGTCCTAGTTAACTAAATGAATGAATGATTAAAGCTAACCCAAGAGTAATCAGCAAGCCTTTCTCTGGTTTCTATGAAAATCCTCATTGTTGCACACATTTCTAAATACAGACGAACCCATCTGTCCTAGGAACAGAAACATAAAGAACAAGACTGAACTTCTCCTCCATGGCTAAGAATCATGACAGGATCACCCCTTCTCATTCCAAGTGTCCCTTCAGGGTGTCCCCATGCCTCCCAAGGCCATGGGTGCTTCCTTATGCAAACTTCCCAGAGAGGACTATAGGGTGCTCGGTGCCTCTGATCCTAAATGTCGGTGCACTTCCCACAGGACCCTAAGCTCTACAAGGACCTGGAGAAGAGTGTCACAAACTAGAGACCAAAATGTTCCATGACGTTCACTTCCTGAGGCACCGTGAACCCTGACCTGATCCCACCCATTCCTCTCCGCTTAGAGAACCAACCCCTCCGCTTTGTTCACACAGGAGGAGAACACGTCATGATTTTGGGTTTTCTGTGTTTTGTTTTGGTACTGGGGATTGAACCCAGGGTCATGCTACCTCTGAGCTACACCCGCAACCCTTTTTGTTTTTGTTTTGAAACAGCGTCTTGCTAGGTTGCTAAGAGTCTCACTACGTTGCTGAGGCTGGCCTCAAATCTGCAATTCCTTCTGTCTCAGCCTCCCAAGTATTGAGATGACAGGCGTACACCACCACACCCGGCAATACATCATGATTTTAACGCGCATGTTCCCATTGGCTCAGGAAACCGAGAGTCTTGTCCTGTGCTTTTGCTTTCTGCGTATCTTCTGCAGGTTCCATGTCCTCCAGAAAAGGCTGCCTCTCTTCATTCTCTGGTGCCGTGCACTACCCCAGTGGAAATGCAGTCCCCGGTGGTGGCCCCAGTTCCCTTGGCCTGGAGGTCTGCTTCCAGGCGGCATGTGCAGGATGTCTCTAACGTTCCTGTTCATCTGGGCTCTGGAAGGCACTGGAGTTGACAGACATGGATGCCAGTGAGAAGCACTGGTTGGGTGGAAAGGATCCCTCAGAATGCTTCTGGGAATTTCTACTGTCTCGATCAAGTTCTGCAAACTGGAAAGCATCAAGACACCAGGGGAGAGGACAAGATCAGCAAAGAGGCCACCAAAAGTAAACACCCCAGAATTGGAGTGTAGGTTCCAAGGGCAATTCACCATCCTAATGACTTGCTCACCCTGGTCCTGAGGTTGTCATGAGGTTGTCATGGTGGCTGGTCTTCAAGAGCGCCACCTGGAGGCCACTGGGGGAGGTGGCCGTGGGGAAGGCTGGTCTTCCGGGTTCTTTTGAACCTGCATAACCTTTCGCCAAATTGCTTTGGCTTTGGGAGAGTTGACTGCCTGCCTCGTAGGAAGAACAGCAATTTTTAAAATATAATAAAACTGATTACATCTGCTTAGACACTTTAGGAAAGTGAATGAGTTCATCTCAGCTGTCGATTTACTTTTTAATTTAGGGAAAATTGTAAATGGGCCTTTTTTTTAGCTGTGATAAGAGAAGACTCATCAACGGTCTCCATGGGAGAGGCTAAGACAAATGGAGTCCAACTGCTGGCCTCAAAAGTGACACAGTGTCCAGCCAGGCACCACCAGCTACCTGAAAGAAACGGGGCAGTGGGGTGGAAATCAAGAATCGGAGACCAGAGAGGGACCTTGACAGTGACGGGGAGCACCAGCCCTAGGCACAGGGGGCAGAGAGGCTGGGGTAGAAGATCCTGGAGCAGCACCCTGGGGGACAGACGCCCAAGGACCCACTGACCACACAGCAGACCTGTGCCCCTCTGCAGGCTCCGGCTTTACAGGTAAATTTCTCTTACCTGGTTTTGGTTCATGGGTCAAGGGTGAGAAGGGTTGTGTTTCTACTCAGGAGAAGTAGCTGAAGGGAAGCAGTAGATAAGTGCGGGCTCGCCTGTCAACCTTGCAACAGATCATGACCACTCTGGGTATTAAAGGACCGGGTGTCTGCAGAAAGCAGGCCATCATGGGTGCATCTTCTTGGAGATGGGCACCATGGGCCAGGGACTCTCCCGGAGTCTGAACCACCATGTCTTTGCCTTTGGACACCTCCAGGGCACTCTGGGAGATACTACCATTGTCCACTCCAAGGCAGTCCCAGGCCCAGCCCCCAGTTCAGGGCTGGTGTGGCCTTTGCACCAATCACAGGGAGATGCTTTCTCACCCGGCCCTCTCTGACTCTGTGCAGGCCTCTAGGACCACAAGCACCCTTAGCAACTGGGGGACACCAAGGCACAGGATGACTAAGCCTTTGCCCTGTTCCCAGACCTGAGCAGCGGTGGTGCCAGGACAGCAGGTCAAGAAGCCTGACTCTGAGTCCTCTTTCTCACCATGCCAGCTGACAGCAATCAGGACAATCAAGGGGGCTCAGACTTCAGAGGAAGACACAGGGAACTTTGGGCTCATGAATCTACCCTGGAGCCCCAGGTGTGCCTGGTACTAATTCTGATATTATATCCAGCACACACACACACACACAAGGATACTTACACACATGCACATGTATGCATACACGCCTTTACACATGCATGCACATACCGCACACACCCACAGGGCCACACACCACACCCTGCCTTGATCTGGATAGAAAGGAGGCTGCATTTACCCGCGGCCACGTGCAATCTTGCAGATCCCCGGCATGATTTATGGTCTGTGCTAACACAATATCTGTGTGCATCGCCGGAGGAAGCTTAATTGATGAGAGAATTGTCAGAAACGATTCTGGGTGTGCTGTGGGGTGGATTTTAAAGGCAGATCAAACAGGGAAAGAAACATTTCTTTGAAATAAAATGTCCTCGCATTATAATTTGTAAAATTTCCTGAAGACATAATCTCCCTAATTTTTCCATCTAGGATTTTGGAAATTAATCTCGGTTAGGTGACCAGGCAGTTCTCAGCACTAAGACACAGAAAGAGTACACATGTCTAATCCCCAAAACACAAGGGAGCAATTTGAAATCTCCCAGGAAGACAGGCCCCAAGGCTCAGCAAGCTGCAGTCTGGGGAAAGTGGGTGTGTCTGTGAGGGGCTGACTTCTGCACCAAGGGGTTGAGGAAAGGCATGAGGTGGAGGGAGATGGAGGGGCAGGGATGGGTGGCAACGGAGACGTCCTGGTAGTTGATAGTAGTAAGGAAGGGTTCTGTGTCTGTCCGCACACCTGCCTCTGAGCAGCTGTGGCCTTGGGCCCACTTCCTGGCTCTCTCGTGCTGCCTGGGCTGGACTGAAGCACCCTGGTCCCATGCTACTGGGCACTAGCTGGGGCAAATGTTCTTTATCCCGTTCAGATGAAATAAAAGTGGCTGAACCTGGTGGCTGTCTGGAGGAACAGGTGGCAGTGCTATGGTCCACTGGGCCTCGGAGCCCTCCCAGCTGGGGTCAGGGCCGCAATGGGACTCAGAAACAGAGAGCAACGTAGAAGTGCCCGGCACCGATACCCTGGGCCGTGTGTGGATCTCACGTATCCGACACAAAGCCCAACACTGGGAGGTCCCAGGTTTCCTGCTGCCCAGACCTGAGCCAGTGGGCCTCTGTTATGGACAGATATTGAATGGGCCCTTGAAGAGCTCATAAATTAGTGTTTGGAGTTGATATAATCGAGTCTCGAGGGTTGTAATCCCAGCAATGGATAAATCTATTGTAATGGATTTACCTGGGTGGTACCCAGTAAGCTGGTAGGGTGTGGCTGGAGGTGGGTTCCTCATGCGGCTTTGGGGATTATGTTTGATTCCTCCTCCCCCTGATCTTTCTCTTGCTTCCGGCCTCCATGATGTGAGGAGCACAGCCCATGTGCTCAGCCTCTCTCCGCCTCCTGCTGCCATGTCATGAGATCCGTGGTCCCCGGCCTCACATGGACTGAACCTGAAACCGTAAGAAAATAAATCTTCTTTCCTCTAAGTTATGTGGTCAGTCTTTTAGATTATAGCTGCAAGAATGCTGACCGGAACAGCCTCTCAGAACCACCATGCCTGGCCTTGCTCACACAGGTGCAGGGTCACCCTGCCCCACCCCAGTTCCCCCTGCCCACACACACACTGTTCCTCAGGAGGGGCATCTGGAAACTGCTGTTCAGGGACAATCAGCCTCCCTCCCTGGGAGCCTCCTGAATGGACAGTCTGTAGCCCTGGCCTCACCAGACCATCTCAGAGTCGGCCTCTGACCTCCGAGGGCCCAGCATGTCCCTCGGTAAACATGGGCACCATCATGATCATGCCTTGCAGGTGACAAGAGAGAGGACAGAAGAGCCACTGGCCTGCCTTGGGCAGCAGAGGCGGAAGCAGAAGCCACACTGCTGCCCGGCCCCTACTTTGACACCGGGCCACAGCCCAAGACACAGTGTCCTGTGACCACTGGACAAACACCACAGACGACATGTCCTCAGCAGGGTTGGGCCCTCCCAGGCTCCTTCTGCTGAGCCTCTGTCCTACCTTCTGAGCTCTCTGTTGAACCCCTGTCCTACCTTTGGAGCTGTCCTACCAAGGTGTCCCACCTGTACACCTTGGCCCTAGGCATGTTCTCCATCTTCAAAGCCGGAAATGCAAGCTGAGTCTTGCAGAATCCCTCTGCCCTCCTGCCTCCCAGTGCTACTTATGAAGACCCTGGTGCTTGCACAGGCCACCAGCAGGATGCACAGTCCCCCGTCTCAAGAGCCCTGGCCTCGTCACATCTGCAGAGTCCCTCTTGCATGCTGCAGCTTCCAGGGATAGGGACATGAATGTTTGGGGAGCCATTATTCTGCTGGTGGCCCCTGACGAGAGGAAAGTCTTAGGAGACCACAGACACACACCGCACTGACCACAGTAGCCAGCGGAGGACGTCGGTGTTTGTTGAAAGGCCCATCCCAGACTAGTACCCACGTCCCGAGAGGAAAACCATGGGGCTCCCTGGATCCAGCCAGACCTGAGCTCACTGGGCCAGAGGTTCCCACTGAGCCCCCAGGCCCCATATCCCCAAGACACAAGGGATCATTGCATGGACGCACTGAGCCAGGAAAGACTTGCCGGCCCAGCCCTGACGCAGCCTCCACGCTGGTCCCACCCCTCAGACCTCCCTGAGATGTTAGGCCCAGCTCTTGTGCGTCACACATGAAGATTCTAGTCTGGGGTGATCTTAGGCAGCGTTGACGTCTCTGAACTCAGAGTCTGGCAGACTTTGGTGTGTCTGGCACCATTTGGGTGGAAATGAAGAGAACACCCGGCAGCAGCTGGCTTGGGTTCAGAAAAGAAAAAGGCAGGTGGGGTGTTGCCTCAGGTCGCTGGGCGGGGAGGTCCTGATAAGAGCTTGCTCGCTCAGGGACAGCATGGTCTTGCGCTCCCAGCTGTCCCCGGCTCAGTGACCCTCCCTCCTCTCAGGTGGGCCTTGTTCTCAGACCACCAGATGACCCGGCAGCTCCAGGTTTGCTTGCCCCAGAAAAAAAAAACAACAACAAACAGAATAACAAAGTATGCGCCTCGCTTCCCACAACCCCAGCAAAACGACCGGGGTCTCCATGGCTCAGAAGCGATCACAGCGGATCATGGTCACCCTGTGGCATCACCTGTTCCTTCCCAGGAAGAATTGGAGCCCACGGCAAATGAAGCCTCAGCTGAGAGCAGGAGGTGACTCTCAGAAGAAATCACTTCCTACAGGAGGAAATGAGGACCAAGACAGGAGCCCAGCACGCTCCCTCCGTCCATCGCAGACCTCCAGTGCAATGGTCTACGGCCCTGCAGCTGCAGAGCTGCAGCCCAGGGCTCACTGTGGCCTTGGGTGTGGGAATGTGGTGATAGGGGCCTCTGGAATCCTTGCTGCGGGCTCCTCCACCGTCCCTCCAGGGCAGAGTCGGCCCAAGTAACTGACTTCAGCTCACAGGGATGCAGCATTGGTACCCACCAGGACCTGGATCTTGACTCAAGAGGGAGAAAGGGCCCTGTGAGAAACAGGCCGGCCGAGGCCTCCCCCGCAGCCCCTGATGTCCCTTCCCGATGGAGTATCTGAGCTGAGGAGGCCAGCGCAGACGCCTGGGATCCGGGCAAAGGGCTCATTTCACATGCACAGGGTCACGGGTTTCTTGAGAGTGTAGCTAACCCGTGAATATTAAAAATAAAATGTGCTTGATCGATGGGGTATTTGCAGAATGGTCCTGGTTTGGCCAGGCCAGTTCTCACGGCTTAATTACTGTCATCAGAGTGTGACTTCCAAAAGAGGGTGTCTTCACACGCATCGATCTGCCCTGGCGGTCAGGGGCGCTCAGAGATGAGAGGCTGTAGTCGCCTTTCTACTCTGTATCGGGAACACGTCGGGACTGTCCACACTAAACTCTGGCGCATTGATAAGCTGGTGAGCTAAAAACACCGGCGATGGCATGATTGATCGCCGCATATTAACCGAGGTTATTAGAGCGAGGAAATATGATACTTCCAACCCCTCCTGCCATGCTCAATTTAACAATCTATCTTCACTTCCCTCGTGTTTTTCTTCTTCTTTGGGGACTGATTTTTTTTTTTACTTCTTCTTCTTCAATTAATTACAGTCAATTAGAAGATGAACAAAATGTACCTGAAGAGACCTCCTCTTGGGGAAGGGTTTTTGCGCAAAATTTACCCGGTCAGTCCTGGCGGACTTCATTCCTGCTGACGGGGACATGGAGCAGAAGAGGAACCAGGAGCCATCTCAAGTCTCCCCCAGGAATCTGAATGTGTGTACAAGACGGCGCTGCCCTGGGGCTCTCTCAAGTCCTGGTTTCTGAGCACCGATGTCCTCTGTGTCCTTGGGCAGGACAAGAAGAGATAGAGGGTGGCTGGTGGTCCCACTTGGTTTCAGCAAAGAAAGGTCTAGACATTTCTCTCTATTTGTGACAGGGAGTTTTCTGGGCCCCGGAGGAAGGACAGGAAGTCAAACACTGAACATTTGGAACTTCTGTGTAAGCGAAGGGCAGATGGGAATGTTCTGGGTCCCACAGCATCCCAGTCCTGAAGCCACCTGGCCTATGCTTCTTGCTTATGTTTCCTTGGGAGGCAGCTCTATCTTATATTCTGGGAATATCCCCTTGGAACAAAATAGACACTCCACCGAAACCTCACTGAGCATTCGTTCTTTCTTTCAGTACACTTTTTTTTTTTTGGTACTAAGGACTGAACCCAGGGTCATTCTACCTCTGAACTACACCCCCAGCCCTATTTTATTTTATTTTTTTCTTTGGAAACAGGGTCTCACTAGGTTGATGAGCATCTCACTACTTGCTAAGGCTGCCCTCGAACTTGCAATCCTTCTGTCTCAGCCTCCCAAGTACTGGGATCACAAGTGTGCGCCACCATGCCCGGCTTTTCAGTACACTTTCATGGTGCACCTGGGAGCTCCGCTGTGGCTGTGTCCTCACATGCTGATGCTGTCCTCTGTGGGCCCCGTGGGAAGAGCACGTGAAGCAGGAACCTTCGAGGCTCCCTGGGGAGGCGGCCAGGGGGCAGGAAATCCAGAGTGCACGCATGCCAGCAGATGTGTGCGTCAGGTTTGTGCCTGCACCTTTAGCTTCTGGGTCTGGATTGTCCTGCCTCGGGGCCGCCCTTGAGCGCCACCCTCCTTGGTTGTCATCGTTCCGTGTGTCTAGGTCCTCTGCTGTAGCTGCACCCCTCTGTCTTCTCTGTGGCTCCCTATTGCTGCAGCCACAAGCTGTGCACATGGAGCAGCCCAAACAACACAAACATGTCCTCTTAGGGCCTGTGGCTCAGGAGTCTGACGTGGTCTCGCCCGGGGTCTCACCCTGGACTAGAACAAGGTGTTGCAGGGCTGGTTCTTTCTGGAGGCTGTGGGTAGTGCCCCTCTTCTGCCTTTTCTGGCTCCTGAGGCCCTCATCTTCCAGCCCACAGCCGGCACCTCACCAAACCTTTCACCAACTTCCTGACCCAGGCCCCTGTGTCCCTCCAGCAAGGCCCCTGGTGGTGCCCTTCACCCCATGCTGTCCAGGACAACCTCAGACCTCAAGGTCAGCTGAGGAGCAGGCTCCCCTGGAGGCGGCCTCATGGGGATGGGCACAGGGACCTGTCACCATCTCTTGGGCAGCACAGGAGAACGACCTGAGCTGTTGCTCCACCTCTTGGTGAAATCACACACTCTGTCCACCCCTGTGGCATGGTTGAAGGACACTCCCTTTCGTCAAAGACACCTGCCAGCCTGTGACTGCCACTCACTCCCTAAAACTCCTTTCCTCTAAAGCAAAACAAAACAAGCAGCCTGGTGCTCTAACAAGAACATGGTCAGGGCCTCCTCTGCTATTCCAGAGCCTCCATGGGCTTCCAGATGGCCGGCCTCTTCCAGCTGCCTCTCTTCTGTCTATGCATGTCTGGCTTCTTGGAGCAGGCCTCCTCCACGTTGTGGTCTGTTGCTCTCCCAGCCTGCACCACGCTTCTGCATAGGATCCACCGGGCCTCGCCCCACTGAGGGAGGCTTGGCTACCGAACTTGCTCTGGCGGCCAATGGCATCCGAGCAGAGGCCACTTGCCAGCTGGAGCTACGCCCAGACCTGGTGGCTTCCACCTTTGCCACCAGAAACCACGCCCTGCGTATCTACTGGCGCAAGGACGGGGAGAGGCACCTGGAGCAGAACTCAGCCAACCTAGAGGTTGGAGCCTGGAGCCAGGAGCTGAGGCCCTAACCAGCCTCACCTGGCCAGGACGCCATGCAGCTCACCTGCTGCTGACTCGTGACGGGGAGTCTTGAGGGAGACTTGTTACTCGACATTACTGCAGCTTTGCTAACCGATACAGGTGGGTCTCAACTTGGATGATGAGTGTTTACTCAGCATTCTCACTGCTGTAATCCAAAACAACTGACCAAGACAACTTAGAAGAAGATTTATTTGCACACAATTCTAGAAATTTCTGGGGTTCAGTCCATGTCAGGCTGGATTACATCAGCAGAGCTCAGGACATGGCGGCAAGAGACAGAAAGAGGGAGAAAGAAAGGGCTCTGCTCTCAAATCATGGAGGCGGGAAGCAAGAACGAGAGCAAGGGGAGGAGGGACCATATGTCATCCCCAAGGCCACACCCCCAGGAATCCCCCTCAGCAACCAAGCCCCACCTCCAACATGGACATGGCTGTGTGTTTTTGTTTTTTTTTTTTTTTTGAGGTCTAGGGGGACATTCAAAATGCAACCCACTACAATCAGTAAGTATGGGACATACCTAAAGAATAACATTAATGGAGTAGTCTCTAATCCCAAGTCCAAAATAGTTGAAATTGTGATGAGCCACCTGAAACCAATACTCAAGTTAGCTCTTTACAACTTAAAAGGAACTCTGAGTTTGAGGTGGTACAGAAGTTTTTCGCGTTTAAGGTACTTTTAATGAAACACAAGATCTCCACAAATATGCTTACCTCTCAGCTTCCTGTAACTTTTTTTTTTTTTTGCAGTACTGGGATTGAACCCAGGGGCATTCTACCTCCAAGGTACACCCCCAGCCCTATTTTTTATTCTTTATTTTGAAACAGGGTCTCACTAAGTTGCAGAGGGCCTCACTAAGTAGCTGAGGCTGGCCGCAAACCTGGATCCTCCGGTCTCAGCCTCCCAAGTACTGGGATTTCCTGTAACTTTTTAAAGGTTTCTGTTTAGATTTAGTGCCAAACTGATGCAGGTTCATTCACTTCGACTAATAATTCAATACAGTCAATGAAGAAGAATATTCCACTTACAAGACCGCCTACAGACACGGACCTGCAAGTCCGTCTCCACTGAAAACCATGTTCTCCAAATTCGCTCTGACGTGCACAGCTTTGTTTACGGGTGTAGCTGGTCGGCTTCCTCCCTGTAGTAAAATAATTAAAGTATTTTTGCTCTTCCGGTTGTATTCCTTTCAAAACAACCCTTTCCTGGAGTCTTTTCATATTTTTCTGCTGTTGTCTGCTGGATTTCGGCTTTTGTATTTTCTCTGCTCTTTGTGTCTTCCGTCATGTTTCCCATTAAATTCCCTTTTTTATTCTTTTGTTATGATGGCTTATTTTTTTTTCATCCTAAAACAAGCTTTGAACTCAGAAAACCTGAAAAGTGTTTTCTGCGGAGTGAAAAGACCCGTGTTGTCGCATACGTGTCGGGGAGTGCCCGATGTTGAAGTTTTTCGGGATGATCGCGGACAAAATCGTTCCTCCGGGGTGGGTCTGGTCCGCATACCCATTCTTCATGGGAAACGATAATCCTCTGATAACACGCTCGTCACCATGGCAACCGGAGCCCATGTCACCGGCAGGATGATGACTTCAAGAACAGGATGTGCGTCTTCTCCCCACGATAACTTACCGGGCACCTCTGTCCACTGCTCTCCACACCGGTGCTAAGAGGCGTGGAAGGGTCCTAGGACTCCCCAGCGGAGGACAGGGAGCTGGGAGTTGGGACCCCTGAGCCTGGTGCTCACGCTCCAGTGCTGGGGACATGCAGCAAGTGGACCGCTCCTTCCATGTTCTGTTTGTCATCTTGCCACACCCTGGGCCCTCCCTGCACTGGAGGTGGCGTAGGGACACAGGGTAGCGCCTCTTGGGGTCCTAGTGAGCAGGAAACCCAGAGCCCACAGCAGCACCTCAGCTCATTCTGGGTTCCTAGGTCCACCCAAGAGCTTGGGAAGAAATGACAGAGGATCCCATGGTCTTGCGAGAGGGGACCCAGCAGGGCTGCCTGGCAGCTCAGGGACCATGGGAGTCGGCTTTAAGAGTCCAAACACTGGCAGGACACAGACCTGGGTTTCGATTTCTGCTTTAAGATTGAGGAGTTACTTAGCTGAGTACATCCTCAGTTGCACCTGCTGTGAAGGGAATATTATACATTATTATTATTATTATTATTATTATTATTACTATTGTTACTATTATCATACTGGGGATTGAGCCCAGGGGCGTTTTATCTCCAAGCTACACCCCCACCCCTATTTTATTTATTTTTTATTTGGAAACAAGGGCTGGCTAAACTGTTGAGGGTCTCGTTAAGTTGCTGAGGCTGTCCTCGGACCTGCGATCCTCCTGTCTCAGTCTCCCAAGTACTGAGATTACAAGTGTGTGCCACCGCGCCTGGATCCCCATTATTTTATTTTGTTTGTTGTTGTTCCAATTGAACTAGTTAGTGTGTTACAAGCCGGAGAAGGAGGCACCGGGCAAGGCAGTCCAGTGGCAGGTGCTGCGGGGCTGCTGGACTGCTGGACAGGAGTGCTCATGCAGCCCATAGACACACTGGATGTTTTGCGAGAATTTCTGGGTCTTCTGGACATGCGCAGTGGGCTTGGTGGGCGACTGCCTGCCCATTTCACAGATGTCAGAGCTGAGTTCAAGGAGTTTCCCATGACTCTCAAATGGCACCGCTAGAAGTGGCAGGAAGTCCGCCTGGCCCTGAGGGAAGGTGTAGTCAGGCAGGGCAGTGGTGTGGCCGGTGTGACAATTGTGCAGGCCATGGATGGGGCAAGGGGGTATAGGGTGGTGCCTTCCCTTCCGTTTCCCCCACTGTCCCCACATCCCCTCCACCAGGTCTGTCCTGTCTTCCCCTGGGGCCCAGCGGCACAGGGGGGAGGCGCTGCTGCCACTGCTGCTGTTGCTCAGAGATTGTTGGGGACAAATTCTCTGGTGCACACAGAACGCAAAGACTCTAATTGGATCTGCTTCAAAACCATAATCCCCGCAGCCTTTAAAACATGCAAAATAAAAATAAATTAATCACCCCCATCAGCATTTTATGGTGCGTTTATAATTTTTTATTTAAATGTTTAATCTCCTAAAAACAAGCTGGGCAGAGAGAGGAAACTGTTGATTTCCTCTGAAGAAATTGCTCTCCTTTAAGTGAAAGCAAATATGAGTTGGGGCATCCCTAGAGAGGAAAGAGAGATGAAGGAAGTCTCTCCCACGTTGGCAGCCCCAGCAACTGCTCTCTCAAAGCCAGAAACCCATGACAGCAGGGCACCAGGACTCCATGAAGTAAGGGGGGGACTAGGTCTGGGAAAAAGCAAGCACATTGTCCCCCAAAATGACCTTTAAGTTAGCAAGTTCCTAAGATACAGACAGTAGAAGGGGAGAGGCCCCGGGAGGCTCAGGGGTCCAGGCCAGCTCTATGAAGGACCCCTCTCTCCCTTCCTGACATTCTGTTATTTTTTAATACGGATTGTCATAGCCTTCGAACCTTGGCCTCTCTCTTCGATCAGCCATTCCGAGGCCTGCCCATGAAGACCCATTAAACTGACTTTGAAAGCAAAAGGGAGCAATCAACACCTTGGCAGTGGGCAGGATTCATCACGTGTGACCATTTTCGCTTACGCTCTCCCCCCAAACACAGCGCCAAAAGGCATTTATTAGCTCGCACAAAGAGGCGTCTCCGAACGGCCAACACTCAATTATTTTTGGTGTTTACTGTTGAGAAAACCGCAGAAGAAAGTGTGCGCTCGACAGACACATTCCGAAAGGTCTCATAAAAACGAGGCTGTGCCGCAGCATCGGAGGCATGTCTTATAATTTTGTCAGATTTTAATCATCAGAACCTATACATTCAATATCAGATCCCTGTTTCTACCTCTCCCTCCTCTCCCAATGGTTCTTCCTCGTCTTCTGTCCAGGTGGTCTTCTTAAAGAGAGCTTTGAAATGCCTTGCCAATTTACCTAGTGCCTCAGGTCAGGTCAAGGACAAAGGACACATGAGATTTGCAGAATATCCTCCAAGTTAGAGTCCTTGCTCTTGAGCATCTTGGGAAATGTTTGCATTATTAGTAGCCTGGCTGTCGAACTCCTTATTTTCCTAATGACCTTCTGTCCAGTGACTTCCTCTGATCCTGGCCTCAGCCAGCTGATGGGTTGTGACCAACAGATGTGATCCAAGCAGAGACTTGAGAAGACACTCAGGCACCTCCCTTCACTCTCTTTGAGAACATATTCAGGAAACCCACCAGGAACACATGCAGAGATGTCTTGAGGAGAGTGGAGATTGGCCTGCAGAAACCATCCAGGATCTGCAGTGCCCAGCCTGCTGTAGCCTACTGCAGACACAACAAACCAGGTCAGTAGGATGGCCCAACCAACCCATGAGCTCATGGAAAAGAGTGAACAATAGTTCTTTCAAGCCATTACGTGCTGGGATATTTGTTACACAGCATTATTAAGACAATAGGTACCTGATACAAACAGAACAAGAGCTGCCATTCATGAAGCACCCATTGAGTCAGGCATAGTCCCTGATACTTTATGGACTCAATTCCAATCTGTCCAGCAGTGCCCAGATACAGTGGACATTATTCCCAGTTTCATAGATGAGAGTTCCTGCCTTGCGCAGTGGGCAGGTGAATGAGAAGCCGGGCTTGAGCCCAAAGTAGTCTGTCACCAAAGCCCCCATCTTCCTTCAAGATACCACATCCACATTGACAGGACACCCTGAGCATGAACAGGCCATCCATGTGAATGCCACCAACCTTGTGCTGACAGAGAGGACCTGACAGGCTCTGAGCCATGACTCAAAGTGGTCAGCAAACCGAGAGCCTCCTTTGGAGGACTACATGAGCAAGAGCGAGGCCCATCTGCTCGAGTGTCCCAAGGAGACTTATGTTCTAGCAGGTCCTCTTTGCAGCTGCTCCTCTGTGTTTTGCCATCTTGGCTCATCCTCCTGGTCCACTGTGCAATGAGTGTGCTCCAGACTGACCCACATAGACAGAAGCCAGAACCCCCATGCCTCCTCCAGGACCCCAGAGTTCCCAGCAGTAGGGGAGGCAGCAGTCGCTCTCCATAGCAGGTCTCTGGCTAAAATCACTCCCCTCCAGCATGAAGGGGTTATACCCGCCTTGGATCAGACACACTCCACATCTGCTCTGCGTGTCTTCCGAGGCAGAAGCCAGGCGCATTCACCCGAATTCTGCCGCGTACCCTGGAAGCCACAGGAGGTCTGCAAGTTCTCACTCTTCTTCCTTGCTGTATCTTTAGCTTCCAGCATGGTACTAAATAGGATAAATAAATATTCGTTGTTTTTTTTTTTTTTTGCGGTACCGGGGATTGAACCCAGGGGCGTTCTACCTCCGCGCTACACCCCCGGCCCTATTTTTATACTTTATTTTGAAACCGGGTCTCACGAAGTTGCGGAGGGCCTCACTAGGTAGAGACAGAGAGAGAGAGAGAGACAAGGAGAGAGAGAGAGAGCTGAGGCTGGCCGCGAACCTGGATCCTCCGGTCTCCGCCTCCCAAAGTACTGGGATTACAAGCGTGCGCCACCATGCCTGGCCTAAATATTCGTTGTTGAACAGGGAGTTTTTCAAGCAATGCAAAACAGCCCTCATACAAGCCTTTTACCCATACCACTGCTTTTGGACTTTTTTTTCTCCTTAGAATCATCTGGGCCATTCTGAAAGCAAAATGCTCAGACCCAGCCCTGGAGCAAAGGAACAGACTGGGTGGAGCCTGGATGGAGCTCTCAGGTTAATGGTTAATCTCTGAGTGAATCGGAAGTGAGCCCAGGTTTGATCACACCCCCATTTCAATTCAAACACAGAATTTTGGCCAACCCCTTTCTAGCCTCATAATGTGATGTCATTTGCTCGGGGAGACAGTGTGTAGTATCCCCAGGACAGTGCCCAGCACCGCTTCCTGTGAGAGGAGGAGGAATCCCACCCCACCCCCAACCCTGCCTGCTGCTGGCTGCAGTGTCTGCTTTTCCCTGAGGTTGTTCTCACAGGTAATGACTTCCGGTAGAACCAGTGAGCTGGAGCCTCTTAGATTCTGGGAAGGGAGGGGCTCCCCAACACATCTCCCAGCTGGGGTCCTGCAGACTCACCTTCTGTCCCACAAGAGCTCTCCATGGTGCTGAGATTTTCAGCTCCCAAGTACAAGATGAGGAGGAAGCCCAGGAGCAGGCCAGGTCCACCAGACCTTCTGCTCCCCCCTGAGCACGCAGCCCCGTTAGTCTCGAAGCAAGGCCACAGCTGGTGAGAGTTACCGGATTTTGACAGCACGTTGATTATGAATATTGTCCCTTTCAGCCTAGTTAATGAAGCATCCGATTCACGGCAGCTTTTACCTGTCAGACAAACACCAGCGAGTGAGGTAGAGACCAAGCCAACCCCTGGGTGAAGCAGGGATTTTGTGTCAATTAGGACGCAGAGGAATGGTGAGTTTCTCTAAGGCCGACACCCAACACAAAATCAGTCGACTCTGAAATGCTCTGGACTAGAGCCCAGAGGTCTTTTATCAGATCTAAGACCACCTGAGGCAGAGATGGAGGCACAGGAGTGTCCTTGACCATTTGATCCAGGGACCAGAGACTCCAAAAATGTGCCTCGCCTGGACGGCCACCCTGCCTGTGCCCAGACAAGAAGGGGGTGAGCCTTCTCCCCCAAACCATGCAAACTCATCACTGTGCAACTGTTCTGACTACACAACAGCAGCTGCATATGTTTCACGTAAACACTGGGAAAGGATTATCTGTTTTGCTGGAGATTTCCCTCCCAGGGTGTAAGGAAACGATGACTGGGTGTCAAGAGATCTGTCTTTTACAGCCACCTGTTCCAACAGCCAGATGCAGGGCAAGATGGCCGCCGATGAGCTTCAAGGCATGCAATCCCCACCTGGCCCAGTCCCCTCACCCGTGAGGAGACAACACTGGGCTGTATAATAAGCAGCGCCGCATTTCTGAGTGCTGGCGACTCGCCGCACAGTGTGCCAGGTGCTAGATTCTGAGAGAGGCAGTTAGTAATTAGGAGAACACTATCAACGCTTCACAACACGGGAGGGTGGAGACCGCCATTTTCTCCACTTAACAGACCAGGACTAAGCTCAGGAAGACTGACCAGGCGATGGGTAAGTGGAGAACCTAAAACCAAGAGGAAGAGCTGGTGCAGGAGGTTGTGCCGCTGATGGCTCCATCATTCTGTTTCCTGTCCACAGCAGAGAGACTCCTCCGGCTCCCACCACCTGCAGTCTGTGATCTCAGTCTAATCACTAAAGACCCTTCACCTGCAGCACCATGTGTAGAAAGTAGCCTCTAAGCTGCAAAGCCCTGCCTGTCATCACCAGACACATACAAGGGAATTCCCCTTGCTTGGTTCTATCCAGAGGCCCTGCATTTATTTTCTACAGTGTTGTTTATTCTCCCTTTGTCCATTGTGTGAGATGCAGCGGCACCTAGCATCTATTCCCACCTCTTTCTTGGGTTCCTTTGGGATCATCAGAGTGAAATAAACTGCAAACTACCTTGTGTGTGGTGAGCACACAGCACAGTGGCCCCTGATGACCCCTGCCTCCTTGCATTCATGCTGTTAGGGTTAGTGTTTGGATCTAGAATGTCCCCCAAAGGCTCATGTGTTGTCCCCAATGCAGCAGTGTTCAAAAGTGGGGCTTGATGTGATTGGGTCATGGGGGCTCTTACATCATCAGTGAATTAATCCATTGATAGATTCATAATTTGATGGCATTAAAGGGAGATGGTGGAAACCGTAGGTGGTGGGTCCTAGTAGGAGGAAGTAGGTCTCTGGGGTCGTGCCCTAGAAAGGCAAATCTTGTCCTTGGCCCCTTCTCTCCCCTCTCTCTGCTTCCTAGCTGCCATGAGCTGAGCAGCTTTCCTCAGCCACACCCTTCTGCCATGATGTTCTGACTCACCTCAGGCCCACAGCAATGGAGCCCGCTGACCATGGACTGAGACCCCTGGCCTGTGAGCCCAAATAAATCATTCCTCCCTTGAGTTAAATTTCTTGGGTGTTTTGTCACTGTGACAAAAAGTTGACTAACATGGAAAACTGGTACAGAGAAGTAGGGTTTTTGCTGTAACTAGACCTGACTGTGTGGTTCAGAAGTCTTTGGAACTTGTTTGTAGGAGGAATTTGGGTAAGTTTGAGGATGCAGGCTAGAGAAGCCTTAGAATGGAGCTTCGTAGATAATTCTAATGTGAGCTAAGAAGACTAGGATTCTGATAGGAATGCAGATGGTGAAGACCACACTCATGAGGCTTCAAACAGGAACCAGGACACTTGGGAAATAGACTGGCCTATCCAGGTTACATCTGGGCTACAAAAGATCACAGCCCCTACCTTGCGAGCAGTCTCTCCATGGCTCATCTCCAAGGAGTCTCATCAGCTTGAGACTGGTCCAGGTCCAGGTGGCAGGGTCAGAACCTCTAGCCAACAGCCAATGAAGACCTGAGGTTTCCATGGAACAGCCCTGGAACTGGCCCACCAACACCCCTCGTGAGCTCACAGCAGCCCTCCCTATCGAGCTTTCAGATGAGATGTGGCCTGGTGAATCCTGGACCTCTGCCATGCAAAGCACTGAAGCGGAGGCCCATCCACACCTACCTGTACCCTGGACCCACAGAAACAGGGTGATCAGCGTGTGCCATGTCTGCGGAGGTTTGCCCAGCAGCCGCACACCTTGTATCTGCCATTGTAGATGAGAGTTAGTTTGTCAATCAGACATTCCCAGAGAGACATTAAAGTCAGAGAGGCATTTTCCAGCTTCCTTTGATGGATGTCACCAGTGTCAGGGTCAGGCCGTCAGGGGACAGCACTCTCAAGCGCAATTACCCCGCCGGGAGATCTCAGCTTCCCTGTATCGCTGGGATCGGTACTTCTGTGGTGTCTCCTGATTTCCCGCCTTCTGATGGTGGCTGCCTGGCCAGTCATTCCTGCAGAGCAGGCTGTCCACGACCTGGCAAGTCCTGAATTGCTAGTGTCCACAGCTCCCACATATTCTGTAGTTTCATGAGCACTTAATTCCCTCCACTAAGTCACTTTCTGCTCACGTCACCTCCAGTGGGTTCTACTCCCTGCACTGAGCCCTAAGGGCTCCACCTGGTACCTGGATCATCTCTTGGTAAGTGGAGAAGCCCTTCAATTTTATCACCATGCACCTGAGTGCTTTTTCGCTGTGAAAATTCGAGATACTCTGAATCTTGACCAAACACAAATCACACAACACAGTCCCACCTGGAGCCCACATGGGGCTACGTCATTTACTAAGTTGTGCTTCAGAAATCATTTCGCCACACTGCCTTCCGAAGTGGGTGCCCTCCCTCCCCCACCCCATTTTACAGATGAGAAAACCAGGGCTGAAAGGCAGTGAACATGACCAGGCCAGGATTCCAGCTGGCTTCACCTCCAGCCTCCGTCCTTCTCTCTTCCCGTGATGAAACGTGCCTGTGGCATATCATTCTCCTGACTTCATAAGTTAAGCCATATTTGCATCCTCCAGTTTCTACGAGCCACAGGGTGAACACCGCCATTCGGTTTTACTTCTTAGATATTATTTTTTCAAACCTATTCCCTGGTACTTGCTTGATTGCCAGTGAATGACGTGGCGCTACAAGAAGCTGTGCATCCATTTGTTGACTGACAAATTCATGACTGTCTGCTATCGACAAGAACTGGGCACTCTCCAGCCATGGGTAGAGAGGGGCTGGAGGCACCTGTGTTCTACTGGTTGTGTAGAAGCCTTGCTGCAGTTCAGCCCCATGCCCCAGGGGTCGTGCTTACCCCAAGGGCGGGCGTCTCCTCTGTCCAGCTGCCCGGACGGGTGCCTTCTGCAATGTGCACAGACACCCCAGGGGTCGAGGCTGTCCATGCTGGGGACAGCTGTGAGCAGTCAGTGGAGGTCCAGGGTGTGTGGCCAGCAACAAGAGGCCTGAGGACTGAGGTTCCCTTCCAACACCTCAAGCATTCTCACACATCAGAGAGTATTCCTGGCCAGTGTGCTCTTGAGAATTAAGAGCAATGGTGGAAATTTCTGGGAGCTAGGTATGGGGGAAAGGCCGATAAGCCAAGCTCTCTGGAAGGTGTCTCTCTATCGAGGATGGAGCCCCATCCCTGGAGAGGGCCAAGCAGAGCCCGGATAACCAAGGGACAAATAGGCAGGGATAGGCATGGCCTTCTGCTTTTGTGCCCTCCTCCCAGACCCCAGGAGGCAGACGCTGGCTCCACCTCTGTGGCCATAGATCAGCGATGCCTGTTCTCAGGCTTCATATAGACGGGTCCTGCAGGACAGGCTCTGCCGAGTCTGTCACCTTTCTCTCAGTGTTACGCCTGCTAGGTGGGCCCATGTGGTCCTCATTCATATTTTGTTTTGTGTTTTGTTTGTAATGCTAGGAACTGAACCCAGGGCCTCGTGCCGGCCAGACAAGGGCTCCGTCTCTGGGCTAACGATATTGATTCCTGAGTATCTTGTTTTCCTTATTTCGTATTTACATGAAGTTTAGTTTGGTTTGGTACTGAGGATTGAACCCAGGGGCATTCTACCTCCGAGCTACACCCCCAGCCTTTTTTATTTTTTCTTTTGAAACAGGGTCTTGCTAAGTGGCTGACGCTGGCCTCAAACCTGCAATCCTCCTGTCTCAGCCTCCAAGGACTGGGCTGAAGGCATGCACCACCACGCCCAACTTATATGAGTTTTGAAAAATAAATTGATGCTTTGTTGTGGTTTTAGCTCTTGCATGTGGACCTGGCGAAAACCATAAAGGCAGTCTAGTTCAAGTGGAGGAAGAAATTGTCCCAGAAGAAGGGACAGGTCATCGAGAGTCTAACCCATGGAGTCCCCAAATCAGGGAAGAATTTCCTACTGAAAGGAATTATGACTGCAAAAGATAGCAGAAATCAGTCCACCAATCAACCCTGAGCGCCTGCCACTCCTGAAGAGTCATGGCTTGCCCTCCTGGGACCTGAGTGTGCAGAGATGCTTGTTAGAGCTGGCAGCCGAGATAAGACAGGCTCTGCGGATAGAGCACGCCCACCTGTCTTCCAGGTGCCCTCGGGAAGACTGGGCTGCTCTCAGCCCCCGATGTCCACTCACTAGGTGGCGTGGATTGGGGCTGGGGGTCTGTGAAGCTCAAATGCTGCTGTCTGCCCCACTGCAGGACATTCCTAGATCGCGTCTGGCACAGGGCCAAACCGCACACAGCTTTCCAGGCCTAGAGATGCCACCGGGCCTAGAGGCAGCCATCGTGTTGCTCAGCAAAGCCAGACCCACCAAGTGCCGCCGCGTGGTGGGAGAGGACACATCTGCTTATTTATTTATTTTTAGCACCGCGGTCTCACCCGCGGAGAGATCGCACCAGCCCGAGCAGCAGCTGCCGCACGCGGCCCCGACGGGCTGGCGAGGAGAAGTGGCTTCCTCCAGAGGAGAAGTCTCCCCGTCAGTCATTCCTGAATCCTTGCTGCTCAAGCATGCCCGTTGCTTGGTAACGATTTTTCACGGTTGCATTAAGAGGCGAGTTCTGAAGAGAGGATTGCTTAAAACCTGACAGCAATTATAGGGAAAGCAGACCACTGCTTTCATCCCAGAAACCAATACACAAGTGCATCTTCCCATTCGGCTAGTGTTTTATTATTATTTAAATAGGCTCCCCACTCCACTCGAAGCTGGGCTTTGTGTCAACGCCAATTCCACGCCCCTGGCCTCTGAGCCCCTTCAGAGAAGGAGGGGTGGCCACCAAAGTGCTTTCTCGTTGACTTTTGACAGCCTAGGGGCCTCAGATTTGTGGTGAACAGGGAGGCAGGGATCCCTCAGTAAGAGCGCACAGCCTGGGGAGCCAGGCGTCCCAGCTCCACGCCTTCCTGCAGGACCCACCTGCAGTCATCTCTCCTTCTCTGTTGTGGAAAAAACAAGCAGATATAAAACTATTGATTAAGGACGCGTACATGAGCACCCTGGCAAAATGGTGAGTTCCTCAGGGGCAGCAGAACATGTGGACTGTTCGTTTCTCCATAGAGCCCTGCAAGGTCCAGGGCCCGTGGGGAATCCTCCATGAGCCACTCCCCTATCTCTGGACTAGCTGGTTCTTTTACACAGAAGCGGTTCATAACTTTGGTTAATTCAACCTGTAAAAATGGGATGTTCAGGCAGCATGATGGAGCTGGCAGGAAGACCTGGCATGTCTGGCTTGGTATCAAAGAACTCTCCCTCCCATCCCATACATGTTCTTTGCCGTCTTCAGCGAGCTGACTGAGGCCACCATGGAACCGTGTTGAAGTCAACGCCACACCCAGTTCAACGATGGGCGGCGTGGAGCTCACCCAGGCGGCTCCTCCCATTGTTTCTCAGCCTCAGCACCAGGCGAGTCTCAGTACTGGGACCATCCTACACACAGTGGGCCATTTGGCGGCATCCCTGGCTCTCCTCCCAGGTATCAGCAACAGCCACCCAGTTGTGACAACCAAAAGTATCCCCACACATTTTCACACGTCCTGAGGAAAGAGGACAACAGCATCAGCTATAGCTGAGAACCATGAGACTCCCTCAGATGCTACCTCCATCCGGGGTCTAGTAACCACCATTCAGAAATAACCATCTCCCGCCAGCCCATCCATTCCTTTATCATGATCTGAACCATTCTAATTTAGTTCACACCTACTGCTCACCCGTCTCCCATTCGAATACATTCTTCTGAGGACCGGGCCTTATCTGTCTTGATGGTGACCATATCCGCAGCTCCAAAAGCAGTCTCAGTCAATATAGGTTAAGTGACAAATGCATTCCCAGTGCAGTGCTCCTGGTTCTAGGAGGTGCTGAGCTATCCAGCCAGTACCTGCTAGGAGGATTTTTTTTTTTTGCACGGCACAGTGATGCTCAGTAAACCAACAGCCAGGCTTCCAACTGCAGGTGGAATTGACAGCAGATATGAGCTTCCAGCTCCTTCTAGTATGAGTTGCAGGGATGGGCTCAACTTCCAGGTCTGTCCACATCAGAGTGACAGGTGTCAGATGTACCCCTCCACACCTCCTCCTTGAATACCAGCCATTATTCTGACAGAAGGGAACAAGCAAGATGAGGTCCATGATGGCCCAGGATCCCCTCTCCACACACCCACACCCAGAGCACTTTCTTTTTTATTTTTCTTTTGGCGGTACTGGTGATTGAACCCAGGGGCATTCTACCTCCGAGCTACACCCCCAGCCCTATTCTTATTTTTTATTTTGAAACAGGGTCTCACTCAGTTGCGGAGGGCCTCACTAAGTAGCTGAGGCTGGCCGCAAACCTGTGATCCTCCGGTCTCACCCTCCCAAGTACTGGGATGACGAGCGTGCGTCACCACGCCCGGCTCCCAGAGCACTTTCCAAATGCCACAGGGGACTAGAGTCAAGATGAAGAGCAGTACTCTCGCTGGGTGGAGCAAGCAGCCATAGAGGCGGCTGGAATCGGTGGCACCAGAGAGGAGAGAGGAAGGGTTTCCAGCGCCATCCTAAAGACTTTTCCGGCTGCGTGCTAAGCTGCCAGCGCACAGGGAAAGATTCTGTGAAGGTGATGAGGAACTGCTCCTGGAGGGCCGTGGCGTGGGCACAGGGCCAGGGCCCCGGAGCCATGGCTGGTTAGAATGGGGACCCTTCACTGAGCCCCCAGACAGTCAGTTGAGACCCAGCTTGGCGGTACCTTCAAAGTAGAGCTGCTCTCTCTCCCTAGACTCTAGGCTCGTCTTAAAACCTACGAGCAAGGCACAGCAGGCCCCAGCGGACCTGCCAATAAGCCATCTGCCTGCAGGGATGGACGCTCTGCTCTTCGGGGAGGAGCGCGCAGCCCAGCCTCGTTATGCATGCAGTCTCCAGCATGCAATAAAAAGTTACTGAGACGCGGAAAGAAACGGAAAAGCGAGACCCACAAGGAGGATAGATGCGGCCGATGTCCAGAAATGACGCAATGCTGGAATTCGGAGATGAGGACTTTTAAGACAGATTTTACAAATATGGTTAAGTATTTAAACTAAAAGCAGACGTAAATGAGTGTGCACATGGGACATCTCAGCGGGGAAACAGAAACTATGAGAGGAAAAAATGTGGC
Organism: Glis glis; assembly: GCA_004027185.1. Classification (NCBI taxonomy): domain Eukaryota; kingdom Metazoa; phylum Chordata; class Mammalia; order Rodentia; family Gliridae; genus Glis; species Glis glis. The sequence continues at coordinate 69,203 of PVJS01000878.1, read as the reverse complement.
CGTTTTATAATGGAGAAGCACGGTACGTGAGGTGCAAAATTCGCCGGATGTACTTAGCAGCAGAACGGGCGCTGGGGGGGGGGCATCCGCGATCTTTAAGACCAAGAGATTAAAGCTATGTTTAACAAAGCACAGAAGGGGGGAAGGTTGAAAACATTTGAACTTAACGACTTGTGGCACAGTGTCAAATGGTCTAATATATGTCATTAGAACCCCAAAAGGAAACGACACAGAGTTTGATCAGACAAAATGAAAAATATGCAGAAAACATATATAGTGGTCAGAATTTTTTTCAAAGCGGAGGGAAAATGACAGACTGCAGATCCAAGAAGCTCAATGAACCCCGAGCAAAATCAACATACCCAGTAGCTATTCCTTTTATAGGCAGTGGTATGATTATGTATGTTATCACATGTTCATACCACATTTATTGGATTGCAGCTGTCTGTGTCTTGATGTATACAGTAGGCATGCCACTGTGCACAGTCTAGCCTGTTCATGCTAACTGCCGTCTTGCAGTGTTCTTTATCCCCTCCCTTAATTATGAATATTTGGGGAGACTTCCCCACTCTCTCCCTATTACTAACAAAGCTGTAAGGGACAGTCTGGGCCCTGTCCAGGGTGCACAGGCATAACACTTCCTCCAGGGGAGGTACCGGGGCGGAATGCTGGGCACTGGGTTGTGTTCCTTCTATTTTCCTGGCTGTAGACAGATTTCTTTGCAGCCAGTTAAAACCCTCACCTTTCCACCTGCCCTCCTGCCTCCTTCCACCTTGCCAGCACTTGGTGTAGCCAAGAGTTTTGTTTTTGTATTTTTATTTTGGTTTTGTGTTTTGGTTTTTGCGTCTTGCAAGCCTAAGCAGTGTGAAATCATGTTCCATTTTGCCTCCTTTGTAGTTCCCTCGAGGCGAGTGCCGTGGAGCCTCTTTCTGGGCGTTTACTGCCCTTCCGATGCTGCGGAGGTCATCCTGGTATTTTCTGTTCTTCATTCCCCCACCCTCACCCCCAGCTCCCCAAAAATCATGTTTGACAAGAGGGGCCAAGGCGGCTGGCGACGGCTTTGCTTCTTCTCCCTGGCAGCACAAGTGAAGACGGCGAGACAGCCCATACCGGTGTCCGCTCCGCGTGCGGGTCTTGGTGTTTGATGCGGGTTATTCACAAAGGAGCGAGTGTGGGAGCCGCACAGCCTCTTCCTGCGGTATACGCTTCGCCCCTGGGTTCTGCAAAAAAAGAACAATAACAAGCCAGCCGAGTTGAAGGGCAAACAAGGAAGGGGGAGGAGGAAGACATGAACAAAAGAAAGTAAAGAAAGGGGGGAATGGGGGGAAGCAGATGAGATGAGTAGCAATGGTGGTTACTGCCCCAGGACAGTGGTTCCGGCTCACACACTTCGGTGAGCACTGGTGGGCCGGGGTGTCGTTCATTCTCTCCACGCCTGCAGGGGCCTAACAGTCCCCACCCCAGCATTATCTATGTTTATTTATTTATTTATTTATTTATTTATTTATTTATTTGCTGAACTGGGGATTGAACCCAGGGGCTTCTACCTCCGAGCTACACCCCCCAGCCCTATTTTTTATTCTTTATTTTGAAACAGGGTCTCACTAAGTTGCAGAGGGCCTCACTAAGTAGCTGAGGCTAGCCGCGAACCTGTGATCCTCCTGTCTCAGCCTCCCAAGTACTGGGATTACAAGCGTGTGCCACCATGCCCGGCTGACCCCCAGCATTATGAAGGTGACAAAATTATATGCATTTGCTGTCTTCAATGTAGTGTTTTGAGATGTGTATATGTATGGTTCAACCGAGTTAATGAATGCACCCTCTTCTCATTTCCTGGGGATCTACTCTCAGCAGCTTTCAAGCACAGGATAGTTGCCCCGCGGCCGCAGTGCAGTAGGTCTCCAGGCAGAGCAGGAGGTACCACCCTGATGTCAAGGCCGCTCCTGTTTCCCTGGACTCACCTCCCTGGTTCCAGCTGACTGCAGCCTTCTGGTGGCCTGCCAGACATTTGCTCATCAGGTGGCCTGGGTAGAGTGATAGAGGGAAGGGTCCCCAGCCGCAGCCAGCATCCAGCTCAGCGGGGTCCTCTTGAAACAGACTCTGGCTCACCCAGGATTTCCTATTCACTAGGCCTGAGAATTTGCATTTCTGAAGAATTCCCTGCCAGTGCAGCACCCCATCTATCAGTGGTTTGGGGACCATCCACCGAGCATATCAAAGGCTGCTCTGCCTCCCAGGGACGGTGTAAATCCAGGCAGAGGAGTAGGCAGGAAGGCCATCAGCTGGGCTCTGTCAGCCCAGCCCAGCGGTTCCTGAGTTCTTGCATCTCGGGCAGCTCCCCTGTGTTTTCGACACAGATAAACAATAGTCACTAACAACAATTATGCCAGCGTTGGCTGAGGGCTGCTTCCTCTCAGAACGGTGGTGTCTGGGGAATAGGGACACTAATAATGACACAAATAACCAGAGGGACTTGAGCCAGGGACACAGGCCAGGCCACACTGCTCCAGCTCCTGTAGCATCTTCTGATCTCTTCCCCCAGCCCTGGGGCAGCAGCCCCCCATTTATCAGAGGATAGAAGAAGGCAAGGTGCATAGAGTTTAGTAAGGGGACAAAAGCCTGGGGTTAAATCACCTTCAAGATGATTTAACACCTTGACAAGGTGAGAGGTGACTTGAGCCTGGACAGTCTGGTCCCCAAGCCACTGTGTCCTTTGTCCTCAGATAAAGGCCCCACGAGCATGGTTTATTTCACCTCACTGATGGTCTGTGCACAGAGGCCAGCAGCGGCCTCAGAATGCAAGGGGTGGCTCCTGATGGATCCCAGGGAAAAGGATCCCAACCTCCCCTCATCCCACCTCTTGTATCTAACACCCCACAACATGTCACTTATTCCTCTAGGGACCCTGAATTTCGATCCAGCAGAGATATGGAAGATGCAACAGAGCTGGGCAGCTGCAGGCACGTGTCCATCCAAACTGACTCTTTCTATTACTCCAGGCACAAAGGAGCTGACGCCCCGGGCCCTTGGCGGACACCTCCCCCTCCTGCCCTCTCCGGTCTCTTGGCAGGTTGAAAGCAGAGGAGACCCCTGATCTAGTGAAATGTTCCAGCAAGAGGGAAAATTAACTCCCTCTCCGACTTGTCCAAACTGTTTAGTGTAAACTATTCAGGCAATTGGAGCTGACTTCCGCAGCTTCTGCTGTCTAGAGGAAAGTGCTGGAAAGAAAGTCCCCCGAGACCGTTCCCAGCGCTGTTTTCCTCTCTTCTGATTTTGAAAGGAAAGTGTTTCTCCCAGGAACTTGGTAGTCATACTATCAAAATCTAGGAATGCCCTGTTTTTGCATCCAAACCGCGCCAAATGGGCGTATCCAGACTGCGAAGCAGCACCCAGTGATGAACCAGTGCCTTCTAGAACGACTGAGGAAGAGGGGCAGCATGCAGCTGTCACACGGTCAGCGAGCGACAGGGTCAGGGTAGGTCGGGCACGTGCAGGTGCAGCAGCGCCCCCTCACCTGGACCTGTGCCATCTCCACGGGTGGCAAAGAGGAAACTGAGGAAAGACTGGGCGAGGTGCTTGGCACTCCGCTGTTGCTTCCCACCAGCTGGGCCGGGCTGCTGTTTTGCACCAGCTGGGCTGATTTGCGGGTGCAGAGCTGGTCTTCCAACGACGCTGGCACAAGCACTGTCAAGACTGCAGAAAGCCGCACACACTCTGGCTGCACACCAGGCACACCACAATCCCGACCACACTGGAGAGCACCGCATGGAGTGCGGCGACTCTTCCTTCTCAGCTTCACTGGGGCGTGATTTACATTCCATAAAACTCACTGTTTCAAGCACACGATTCGATGACTTGTAATAAATTGAAGTTGTGCGGCCATCATCCTGTCCAATTTTAAAGCATGCCCTGCCCCCGCCAAAGAGTCCTTTGCCCTCTGCATTCGTTCCTCTCCCCCACCTCCAAGTTCTCACAAGGATGAGTCAGAATTCCTGTGCACATATTTGGGGAGGAGCAGATTATACCTGTTTTTTATAATGACCAGTCAAGAACTGCTGCCATTTTTTAAAACAATAATTAAGCCGGGCGTGGTGGTGCACGCTTGTAATCCCAGTACTTTGAGAGGCAGAGACCGGAGGATCTGGGTTCGCGACCAGCCTCAGCGCGCTTGCTCTCTCTCTCTCTCTCTCTCTCTCTCCCCCTGTCTCTCTCTCTCTACTTAGTGAGGCCCTCCGCAACTTCGTGAGACCCGGTTTCAAAATAAAGTATAAAAAAATAGGGCCGGGGGTGTAGCGCGGAGGTAGAACGCCCCTGCGTTCAATCCCCGGTTCTGCAAAAAAAAAAAATTAAGCCAGGTGTGGTGGCACACATCTGTAACCCCAGTATTTGGGAGACTGATACAGGAGGATTGCAGGTTTGAGGACAGCTTCAGCAATGTAGTGAGACTCTCAGCAACCTAGCTAGACCCTGTTTCAAAATAAATAAATAAATAAATAAATAAATGACTTGGGGTATAGCTTGGAGGTAGAATACCCCTGGATTCGATCTCCAGTAACACACACACACACACACACACACACACACACACACACACACAACTGCTTGCCTTCTGTATTGACCCTACCTGTATTCAAGAAGAATGTGTCTTGTTTTGGTCAAAGGCCAGGGCCTCCCTCCCCATTTCCTTTCCTATTCTCCCTAGTACTACTTACATCCCAAGAGAGGTGGATTTCCCATGGATCTGGTGTAGCTGAAGTTTCTAGAACCCTCCCTCACATGGACTGCCTCCAGCCCCCTGGGAGGAATCCTAGACAAATAATCATATGCTCAGATATTTTTGGGGGGTATGGAACCCAGGGATGATCAACCACTGAGCTACACCCCAGCTGTTTTTCTTTTTTATTTGAAACAGGGTCTTGCTAAGTTGCTGAGGCTGGTCTCAAACCTGTAATCCTCCTGTCTCAGTCTCCCAAGTACTGGGATTACAGGCATGGATTCGGCTGGTCAAATACTTTTGTAAAATTTGCAAAAATAAGGTAATCTGACTGGTGTCATTTAAGACCACTCTGTGACTATGACTTCCTCTCTAGTGACTTTAGGGCTGGCCATGCCAGCCCAAGAGTGACCCCGGGGACCATTTTAGCTCCCCTCCCCAAATCAACTCACTCAATATTTTGACATACTGTAGCAAAACCAGAAATTACATTGTGAAGTAAACAACCAGTAAGGTGTTCGACACCAAAAGAGTACGGAGAGTGGCGGGGAAATCTAGGAGCCGGTCTGCACAGTATTCTTCCAAATCACATAGTTCTCACAAAGCAAACTTCTTAAGAGATTTCCTAAATTTGAAAAGGATCCCGCATTTACATACGGCATTAGTAAGAACACTGTGTGACATAAAGGGAGACTTCCCATGAATAGAAAGCCACTTTTTGATCAATGTTGGTAGAGTCAATCCTAAGTCACCCATCAGCAGGTCCTTCCGTCGCTGCCCCTCTGGAAGGTTCTCTTCGCCGACTGTGGAGTGAATACCTGGGGCGGGGAACGTGGAACATGAAAGTGCTTTCGCACACCGTGCAGCTCTGGTGACGATCATCCTCATTGTTATTACCAACTTGAAATAATACTCTTTAATTTTCAGTCTCTGGAACATTACAACCAACCTGCTGGCCCTGGAAATTACTTACCTCAGCGTGAGCCGCAGATGCAGCTGGGAGTGGAAGGTGTTTTTGAAGAGGGTCTTATTAATTATGGAAGCTCTGCCGTTTTGTTTGCTTCTTTACTGGGGGTGAATTCTCCTTCCTAGTTGTGGTTGGTGAAACCCGGTTCTCCCTGAAATTGGGCTCATTCTCTGAAAGCAGTCTCCTGACTGTTCACAGCCTTCAGGCGCCACAGAATGGCACAGCCTTCAGCCACAGAGACCACCTTCCTCAATTCCCCAGCCAAATTCCCAAATCCCAGAAAGGAGGAGCAAATCCCTGTGCCTTGGGGTGTCCTTCCACCCATCCTGATAACCGTGTACCCTATGCTGCACAAGGACTTCAAAGACCCACTTTCCAGCGGCCGTTAACTCTGTCCATCCATTGTTCTATGCAGAATCGCTCTTTCCTGTTTCAGAGAATTAATTATCTGGAATTGCCAGAAATAACCTCAAAGCTCACAGCAGTTGCCCCTCCCCATTAGTGAGGAAGGACCTGCAGTCGCCCCCTCCGGAACTATTTTGCTGCCAGGTCAAGGATGACAGGAGCGACAAAGGCCACTTGCTTTGGCACCATTAGCATATTGTAGATAATTATATAATTTCCCCCAGTATCCCTGGGGATTTACTTCAGCTGCCCAGTCTTACAAGTGATCTTTGACAATAGAAAATTGTGGGTAATTTCTGTTTGTTTGGGTCCTGTTTCTATAGCAATAAGAGTAATTATTAATAAATGGAGAGAGTTGGGCTAGGGGTTTCAGCCCATAAATAACCTTAAGTTTTTTTTTCTTTTTAAAAAACATACACTAGAGATTTAAAGCAGAAAGAAGCAAGTAGAGGACAGCCCATAGTCCCTTTTCTGGCTGACCTCGCAGGTGAGATAGCACCCTCCGTTTAAAATGACGTCAGGAGGAACGTCCACCCGCAGGGCTGTGTATCTAGAGGAGGGTCCCAAGTGCCAGGACCCTGTGAATTTCTCCAACAGGAGGAGAGAGAGCACCGATGTGCTTTAGAGACAAGTGTCCACCTTCCCCGCTCACCCCGTCAGTGTGTAAGACCAAAGAAGCTCAGCACATCGCACACAGTTGGGAAAGAATACAAGAAACACCTTTACAGGACTGTATACTATTTCCCCAGGCTTCAAATAATCAGGCATACTGGGTCAGCTATAGAGGTCCTTCTATTTTCTGGTTGCTTGAACAATGAGGGGTGGGTGCATCCTGTCTCCTTCCTCCATCTACTACATCTTCATTGCAACCTCACCGCGTGCCATAGACTGCGGATGCTGGATTCAACATGGCGGACCATACCAATGGTGGAGCCCCCATGGAGCTCGTCCACCCACTGAGGCTCAGAGCAGGAGCTTCAACAGCATGACCAAGGTCCCGGTATGCACCTGGGCTCCCTGCAAGTCAAGCCAGACAAGGATTCAAGGGCAAGTCATTTATTTAGGAGGGAATCCTGGGAACCTCCAGTAGGGGCATGGAGCATGAGGCAGAGAAGGAAAGGAGGCTGCAGTGGAGGCTGTCATTTACCCAGCCTCACCTGCAGGGAACTGGAGTTGGTCCCACTGGGGAACCTAGAGCCCATGGAGAACACCTCAGAGATGAACCACCTGAGGGCAGAAGGAGCCGGGTATTTACACACTAACTTCTAGGGTTGATTGATGGAAGGCTGCTCCTGGGTGGCATGCATTCTCTGTGTGCTTCAGGCCTGCTGGACACAGTGGAGTGAGAGGGCTGTGTGGAGCAGAGAGGGCTGTGTAAGCAGAGAAAGGCGGGGCAAAGAGATGCAGAAGCCAGCAAAGGCAGGTCAGCATCGTGGGGAAGGAGTTGGGGGGCACCGTGGGGTACCATAGCAAAAGGAAGTGATTCCCACACTGAGCCAGGAAAAGGGGAGGAGCTCTGCAGAAGAGGAGGAGAGAGACATGCAGCAGCTGCATGAACCCAGGGAGAGAATAAAGAAGAGTAGTTTCAGAGACCACAGGAAGTTTCATCTCACTGGGGCCAAGGTGAGAGAGAGGACAGGAGGGAAATGATGCTGGAGGGTAACCAGGGTCAGAGAGCTGGAGGATCCTGTGCCCAACAGAGGGGCCTGGGAGGAGTCTGCAGCCAAGGCATGACGGGCTCCATGTGCCCTTTGAGAGATCTTCTGCATGGTGCTGCTGAAGGGCGCTTGGAGCAAAGGACACAGGACAAGTAGCGGTTCCCGCCGCTCACAAGAGAAGACGGATGCCTGAGCCTGGCAACGGTGGCAGGCTGGAGAGAGAAGGCTGGTCAGGAGAGGAAATCAATCACACCCAGCAGCAGTGCCTCTTAGAGCTGGGAGGACAGCGGTCGAGACTTTCAAAGAACAGAAGCCTGTCGCTGTTTTGGGGAGATGAGGGGTAAGGCCAGGCAACCAAGGTGATCTGTTTGTTTGTAGGACTGGGAGCCTCTGGGAGAATCAAAGCTGCCTGCCTTCCCCTCAGAACCCCTCTCCACCCAGTAAGGGGAGAGCACTGCTGGGGCCCCAAGACAAGACCAAAGTCTCCATTTTCACCCCCTTCTTAAGCAACAGACATCAATGCCGAGACCACGCCACTTCCGCCTGCCCCGCCGTCTCTCTCCGTGTCCGAGTGGACTCCTCCAAGCTCCCCTCCCAGGCACTGATTTTGTTGGCACTGGATCCAGCCTTGCCGCTCTGTCCTGAACATCATGTTGCTTCTTTCCTCTGCAGCCCCATCTGCCTGGACTCCTCAGGGGTCCCTCCTGGCGCATCTATGAGAGAATTATCCCAATGCTCCCTTGAAATGCTTTGACCATGAATTGGCACTTAGTTCTCAAATTTCCCAAAATGACCCCTGAACTGGTCGGTGGGAATCAAAGGCTCCTTTCCAAACCAGCAAACCAGTGAGTGCATTCATCTCCCAAGCTGCACTGCGGTGTTCACGTTCTACTGGGAAATGCAACATAAAGGCCTGTTGTGGATGGTGCCGATGGATTGATGAAATTAGAAGTCTTTCACATGAATGACACGGAGTCAGAATTATTATTACAGAAACGGGGCAGCTGGAGAGGAGACAGGGATTTCCCTCCTCTCCTTCAACCAGCGTCTTTCTTTTATTGAGGATTTTAACCAAAACATTGTAAAAACGATTAATCCCAGGAGACAGCAAAGTAGTCATGGGATGAGTCAGGGAAAAACGTCAAGGCAGTCATGGATGAATCAGGGAAGGAAAGGGTAAAATTCTGGGAAAGAAGGAAGTTGTCAGGGTCCCTGCTTATCAGTCCCATTTGGTCCTTGGAAACTTGTTTGTGTGCAAACAAATTTCCACTTGGGTGAGCAGTTTGTGCTCCTCCCAAGCTGGACCCAGGTGACCTTGGAGCTGATGAATAAGAAGGCTTCCTTGGCCGGGCGTGGTGGCGCACGCTTATAATCCCAGTACTTGGGAGGCAGAGACCGGAGGATCCGGGTTCACGGCCAGCCTCAGCTACTTAGTGAGGCCCTCTGCAACTTTGTGAAACCCGGTTTCAAAATAAAGTATAAAAAATTAGGGCCGGGGGTGTAGCGCGGAGGTAGAACGTCCCTGGGTTCAATCCCTGGTACCGCAAAAAAAATTAAAAAAAAATAAAAGAACCTCAGGAGGACAAAGCCGCCTCATGCTGGTTTCTGGATATTTTGAAATATGCAAGCACACTGTGAGCAAGTTGAGGAGAAAGGGAAGATGGGCCCTCCTCAGATCCCCTAGAGGTCAATGGACGAGGCTCCAGTGCAGAGCCATCAAACCCCGATGTGCCCACCAGGGCTAGTGCAAATATCAGGCAACTGTGCTCCTTAACTCACTGGGGAAAACATCCATCTCTAAGAATTCAGGTCTAGCTCTAGACTCCAGCTGCAGCCAGGGTGTTTCACTGAGCCTCCTTGCCTCAGTTTCCCCAACTGTAAAGCTGGGATATTAATAACGGTCTCTCAGACACATGCTCCCATGTGGATTAAAGGTAGCAATTTGTGGGGAACAAGCATAGAATCTACCTGTCAGAGGTACCCAGAGCTCTGAGCTTCAGACCATGGCTTCGCAGCATCAAATGGGCGGGGGCTCAGAGCCATCTTTTTATCCACCAGTGTGATAGAGATGGCGCCTCTTGGCCTCTCTTGGGAACCACCTGCTGCCTTTAACTTGCTTCCTCTTTGCTCCAAGGAGACTCACCGCTCGCAGCTGCAGCATTTACCCAAGATAACGCTCAGATTACAGTCCTAAAGGATTTTCAAGCGTGGAAAAACAGAAAGACACTGACAAGGAGGAACTGAAAGTTCTTTTTTGCAGTAATGCTGCTGCAAGATGTCACGCAGACGCCTGAACTCTGGATGTTTCGGCCGACAAGGCCTCTTTTAGACACACCTTATCTCCAGCAAATGATGACTGCTAAAGGATTTTTACTTTTGCTTTCATGCCTGTATTTTGTCAACAACCCTTCCATATCTGCTGGTCAATCAAAGGCCCAGATTTCATTGCAGAAGATCAAACCCATGTTCGACTTTCTTGTAAGTTTTCAACCGTACGTACTCCAAACAGAAACACTGCAGTCCATGAATCCTAGTCAGTCTGGCTTCAGCCCCAAAGAGTGTGTTTCTGTAAAATTAAATGAACGTGGTAGGAAGCTGCACTTGTTCCCTTAATGGGAAATGGATGAAGGGGCATCTCTGAGCCACAGAACCAGTTCTTTCCTGGACCACGTGGCTTCAACTTGAAAATCCCACTAGAGTCGGGCATGGGGGTACACGCCTGTAATCCCAATACTTGGGAGGATGACACAGAAGGATCACAGTTTCAAGGCCAACTTCGGCAGCTTAGCAACTTAGTGAGACCCTGTTTCAAAATAAAAAATAAATGAAACAGGGCTGGGGATATAACTCAGAGGTAGAACCCCCCCCCCGGGTTCAATCCCCAGCACCACTAAAAAAACTCAACTAGGAAGAAAGCACCCCCTTTCCCCTTGTTTTGGTTGGCCACCCTCCCTATCCAGGGTGAAGGAGTGGAGGACCAGGAAGGTGGGTATCAGTACCACATGCGTTGGTCAGAAGCAGAACCGTGGGGACAGGTTTTGCTAACGATGCTTGCCCATCCATCCCGTCGCTGTGGGGACGTCATCATCTGCATTTCTGTCCCTGATGTGGCTTGTTTTCTGCAGACTTGGAAAGAGAACATTAAGAAGTAATTTAGTCCGTAAATGTCTTGCATTAGTCCGGCTCTGTTGAGCCGTGCTTCTTGCTCTTTAGGCTTTCTGCCCCCTGTCTTTCAGCTCGGCCTTCTTAGGCTGGTGGCCGGCGCCAGTCAGTCCAGGGGGATCATGAGACCTGTTGTTTTCAGGGAAATTGAGTGTGAATATCTCTGTGTAGCTCACTCCAAATGAGGAGACGCTACCTCTGTGAAGCAGGAATAGAAAGCATACCAGTTGATTTCAAGTTTGGGGTTTCTTTTCTTTTGTTGTTGCTTTGTTTTTCTTTTTTTTTTTTGTGGTACTGGGGATTGAACCCAGGGGCATTCAACCTCCAAGCCACACCCCAGCCCTTTTTTATTTTTTTGTTTTTTGTAACAGGGTCTCGCTAGGTTGCTGAGAATCTCTCTAAGTTGCTGAGGGTATCCTCAAACCTGCAATCCTCCTATCTCGACCTCCCAAGTCCTGGGATTACAGTTGCATGCCACCACACCTGACTTGATTTCATTTTTTTAAAGAATAAATACCAGGAAGCACATGAATTATATAGTTATTTTTCCCTCCAATCTGCATTGATGGCATTCTTCATCAATTCAAGGTATTCAAATAAAGATCATCTGGCATACCTGGCATAATTATGTCTCTCAAAGAACACTCCAGCAGCCATGCTCCACTATTTGTTTTGAAGTGCCACCAAGGGAGGGTGTCTATAAAAACAGCAAGAGGGGTTCTAATGCCACCACATTTCCTGATAATGGGTCCATTAATGAAATTGTAGTTTGATTTTCAATCATACTTAATGACACCTTTTGTGAGGCCAGCATCCATCTATACTGACATATTCAAATAGCCTTTACAAGTAAGGGGGCCAAGGCAGGAGGGTGAAGGGGCTGGTGGGACAATAATTTTAGGTACATGTTCCAGTCAACATTTTCACTGCTGTAATCCAAAAACAGCTGACCACATAACTTAGAAGAAGGAAGATTTATGTACTCACTGTTTTTGGAGATTCCAGAGTTCAGTCTATGTCAGGCTGGAGCTCAGGGCATAGCAGCAGGAAGCAGAGAAAGGAAGAGAGCAAGGGCTCTGCTCTCACATCATGGAGGCCTGAAGCAGAGAGCAAGAGCAAGAGGAACCATATATAATCCCCAACACCAAACCTCCAGGGACCCCACCTCCTCCAGCTGCACCCAACCTGCTTAGGTTACCACCCAGTAAATCCATTACAATGGATTTATCCACTGATGAGACCACAACCCTCATGACTCTGCACATTAATCCATGAGCTCTTCAGGGAACATTCCATATCTAACCATAAAAGTACAGTTCAGAGAAAAGCAGCAGTTTCCTCTCCTTCAGAGCCATAACTAGAAGTGCTGGAGACCGTTGTTGACACATGACATCAGTCTGGTGGCTTCTGAAATCCAGGGTCATCTGTTGCCTGTGCTTTGCACTCCTGTGATACAATGTTGATAGGACAGGAAGCTGTGACAAGAGGACCAAGTCCAGGCTCACGTGCTACTCGATGCCTCATGCAGCTGACCCTCAGAGTGTCAGAAACATCCAAAGAGATGAAGAGGAGGACAAGGAGCCAGCCCCTGCCCTGCTCCCTTCTCTGAAGGCCTGTCAGCCATGTCTGAGCTACTGCAGGGGTGGTCACCCCATCCTAGCTGAGTCGACCATGTGGCCCTCAGAAGAACTCATGATGAAGCCAGAAAGAGGGAGAGTGGTCAGTGTCTGCCCATCTCTTGACCTGATGGCAGGTGAAGGAAATTCCAAGACAACCACATGTGCCCACACATGGAGAAACTCAGGAAAACACAGGGGAGAGGGGACAACAATGAGACCCTAGGTGCCTGCAGGATCCAGGTCCCTACTGTATCCTTCCAGTCACCCAGGCAGCTTCCTGTCAGGCTCCCTAGTGTCTCTCGGGTCCTCATCATAAACTTGCCCTTTCTCCTGAGCCACTTACAGACAATATGCCTATAATGGTTTGAATTTAGAATGTCTCCCCTAGTCCTCATGGAAGCCAGGCAGCCATGTTGGAGGTGGGGCTTGGTTGCTAAGGAAGGGCCCCTGGAGGTGTGGCATTGGGGATTATATATGGCTCTTTCTCCCCTTTCTCCTCTCTCTCTCTCTCTCTCTCTCTCTCTCTCTCTCTGGCCTCTGTGATATGAGAGAAGAGCCTTGCTCTCTCCATCTCTCTGCCCCCCGCCATCCGCCATTCCCTGAGCTCCGCAGACCTGGCCTCACATGGACTAAACCTCTAAAATCTCCAGAACTGTGAGCGAATAAGTCTTCCTTCCTCTAAGTTGAGTGTGGCCGGGTCTTTTGGATTGCAGCAATGAGAATGCTGTCTGAGACAGACCCCGAGGTGCCTGCAGGACCCAGGTCCTCCTGTATCCCTCCAGCCAGGCAGGCAGCTTCCTGATCTCGGGCTCCATAAACATGTCCTTTGTCCTGAGCCACTTACAGACAACAGACTCCAAACTGAGAGATCCGTGGTGACATCAGTTGGTTTTTCTCCAACAGTACTGGCACCTGGGACCCCAATGTCACACATGGCTGAGTCAGGCAGCCTGGTGCTGGAGTCACAGTGGGGCACTCGGAGCATCCATTCATCGTGGGTACCAGGTAGGATCCAGGTGACAGCTCTGTAGCTCTCCGGAGCAGGACCCTGGGCTGCCTCAGTTTCCCCACCCACCCAGTGGAGGCCAGAGGTAGAGGCCCCTGTAGCGTCACACATCACACACTCGCAATGGCTGGGTGACACGCCACAAAACAGCCTCCTCTCAAAGGACCCCTGGGTGGGGACAAGGGTCTCTACCAGGTAACCAATGACCTTCCTCCATGATCTTGCACCACTGGGACCCAGCCCAGCAGTGCAAGCCCTAGGCCCCAGGACAGGCTTGCTCCAGGCCCCAGGACAGAGAAGCACTTTGGAGAGATACAAGGACCTCAGACTCACACTCAGGGGCAGCACACACAGGAAGCTGGTGCCACCTGGAGAGTCAAGCACCATTTCCTTGTTGTGCCAAACTGGTGATATAAATGAAAACCAGAAGGGAGTGGACCCAAGGAACACATTTACAGATCCAATCTTACTACAATTTCAAATGTTCCATGACTCTGAATCAAGATACACATTTGTTCCTTTTCTCTTACAAGTTCTAGTACTTCTTAATGGAGCCACTGCCTCGCATAAAATCAGGTCCTCCTTGGATTAATATCTATGAAAATTAAGTTGATTTATAACCAATTTTCTCCTCATTTAAACAGCGACCCACAAGGGTTCCTCGGGGGAACCGACGGGCTCTGGGAAATGGTGTGTTGCCGGGACTGCTCAGTGGAGCGGAATTTTCCCAAACATCGACATATGGTGGCGGGCACTTGGGGGGGAGGGCAGAGTCCTGAATTTCCTTGTTTTACACTCCTTCCTTAATTTCGGAGTTATATGTGCACTTTGGTGGGATAACGGAACACTAAACATACTACTTCCCATTTTCCAAAGTAACTGTGTATGCCCAGTCCCCAGCACACCCTGACCATGGTGAGCAGGGCTCAGTATTTTCAGGCTGTTGGAAGATCCCTGGACATGAGGTGAGCCCGAGACATATGTCACCCCCACATGGAGCTTTTGAGTGATGGGAGCGAGTCCCCTGTATAGAAGCAGTGCTGAAAGGTGGGATGGATTGAGAATGGTCCACCCAGTGCTACCGCAGATGCAGGAAAAACAAAGCCCCATCCCTTCTACTGAGAAAATGCTGTATCTCAATGTTAGGATCGCTGATAGTACAATGAGTGTCCTTGTGACGGGGACAGAAAACAGGGCGGTGGCTGGTACCACGACAACATAACCAGGCTCTGGGTTGGGTCCTGCCATCCTCTAACCCTGAAGGCCATTCTTTTATGACCCCGGTGTGCACAGATGAGGTCTCTGAGGCTTAGAGAGACCCAGCAGGCTGCCGCCAGCATCGTGCCAACTGAAGGGCACCCTTGGTTGTTTTGGGGGTTTCCTTTTCACAAAAGCATCTTTTTAATGCTACACGTTTACTGTAGGTAAGTCCTGTTGAGCAGGTGAATTTCTCTTGCTGCTGTTCAAAAGGTATCACGGTTCCTGGCACAGCAGAGCGCTCAATAAATATTTCCCTAATGAATGAATGCATGCACACTTGGACATTTTATGCTACCTAATCTAGATTGCTTCAGGCTCCAAGAACTTTTCCCAGGAAAATGACTCACCAGGAGTATTTTAACCCTGCAAAGAAATGACTCTCTGGAAGTATTTTCTTTTCTTTCTTTCTTTCTTTCTTTTTTTTTTTTTTTTTTTTTTTTTTTTTTTTTTTTTTTTTTGCAATACTGGCTATTGAACCCAGGGGCATTCTACGTCCGATTCCATCCCCAGCCCTATTTTTTTTATTCTTTATTTTGAAACAGGGTCTCACTAAGTTGCAGAGGGCCTCACTAAGTAGCTGAGGCTGGCCTCGAACCCCGATCCTCCTGTCTCCATTTCCCAAGTACTGGGATTGCAAGCTTGCGCCACCATGTCTGGCTTCTCTGGGAGTATTTTAACCCTGCAAAGCTCCTACTGTTGAGATGTTTTTGACAATCATCTTTGCCAACCTTGGAGTTCAGACTTCCCTGGACCTCCCCTGGCTAGGACTTTTCTCCCAGATCCGCCCTGCAGTCGATTACAGAGCTGCAACCCTGCAGGGCAGCTGCCTGGGCTCCTAATTGCTTGGGTCCCCACGGGGCCACATCCCTCCCTGTCCAAGAGTAGCTCTGGCAGAGCGTGGCAATGCCCAAGAGCAGCCTGGAGCCAGACAGCTCGGCCCGCACATATTGACGAACCCTTTAAAAGGACAAGCCCGTCAGCGCAAATCCCTCCCATGACCCCTCCTCAGCCCCAGGTTGGTAATCAAAAGGAGAGTACACTTTGGAAATTATTTCCTCCACAGGATTTTGATCTCTGCAGCTCAATCCCAGAGACTTAGTCTTAAAGTTCATTTTAATAATAACAAGAGTCATTAAAAATTAATAGTGATAGCTATAACGTATCGAGTGTGTGCACTACACCAGGTCTTGTCCAGGGGCTGCATGCACTGTCCCATTGAATCCTTAGCACAAACTTATGAACTGGCCTCTGTTTTTATTCTCCTTTTCAACAGAAGGAAGCTAGCTCTCTGAGAGTTTAAGAAAGCTGCATTTTCAGCTGGGCATGGTGGCACACGTTTGTAATCCTAGTACTTGTGAGGCTGAGACCGGAGGATCTGGGTTCACGGTCGGCCTCAGCTACTTAGTAAGGCCCTCCACAACTGAGTGAGACCCTGTTTCAAAATAAAGAATAAAAAAAATAGGGCTGGGAATGTAGCCCAGAGGTAGAATGCCCCTGGGTTCAATCCCTGGTACAGAAAGAAAGAAAGAAAGAAAGAAAGAAAGAAAGAAAGAAAGAAGGAAGGAAGGAAGGAAGGAAGGAAGGAAGGAAGGAAGGAAGGAAGGAAGGAAGGAAGGAAGAAAGTGAGAAAGAAAGAAAGAAAGAAAGAAAGAAAGAAAGAAAGAAAGAAAGAAAGAAAGCTGCATTTTCTCCCCAAATGTGGTCAAGACATGTCCTGTCCTGGCTTCCTGTAGCTGGAATCCTCGGGTCGACAAATGCTACACTTCCCAGGAGAAACTTCCCACCACGACAGCTCTTGGGGCCATTTTTCTGCCCACACAGTTATAGCTTCTGACCCCAGAGTCCCCCATCCAATCACTGACTGTGACCTGAAAGCAGTCCCTGCCTGAAGACCCAACAGTGACCAAGAAGGGCTGGCTAAGCAGCCGACCCACCTACTCAGACTGGTGGCATCTTACTCCATCAAAGGGCCGCTCTCTGCTGCACCCTGGGCCCCTGCGTGCCAGCTCAGCCCCTCAGATCTGATCTTCTGATGTGCCCCTGCCTTGGAGCCCACGAGAAGTGGCCCAGTATCACCTGTTTGCTAAGAGGCTTCCTCATAGGACCTCCCCGAGTGAATTCAAGGCCCGGTTCCAATGCTGGGTGGCTTTGGAGGAATGAATGGCCATCTCTGAACCCTGGCTTCCCACCGATGTGTGCATGTCGATGTCGACCTATAG
Source organism: Glis glis (assembly GCA_004027185.1). Classification (NCBI taxonomy): domain Eukaryota; kingdom Metazoa; phylum Chordata; class Mammalia; order Rodentia; family Gliridae; genus Glis; species Glis glis. Next base: position 52,193 of record PVJS01000878.1, on the reverse strand, counting down.
TGATGATGAGAGAAACAGTCAGAGGTCGGGTGACTCTCCCGACACCATGCCTAGCACCCAGTCAATGTTAAAAGGTGAAATAAACCCAGAGCCCTGTCCTGGTTCATGTGTTCTGTGACAAGAGTAGTGTTTGCCTTCCCTGGCTACCACCTGGATGCCCAGAGACCTGGAGTCTCTACCAGTCCATAAGAGCCACACAGCACAGCACTAGAGGTGCCTCCCGGCTCTTCCATGCATTGCCCAGCAAGCCGGTCTGGGGACACGCTCCTCTGGCGCTGTCCCCATGCCAGGGTCTACAGCAGGTGTCTAAGCAGTCGGTGGTCAGGAAACAACCCCCAGGTGTCACCCAGAGCCTGCAGCGAGTAGCAGGCTTATACATGTCCCGTGACCAGCTCTCAAAGGAAGCAGCCCCGCTTGACACGTTCAACACCTGCCACGGCGTAAATTCTCCCACCAAGGTCAATGTCAAGCTATCAACATGACTTTCCTGCAGCACACCGTGACAGAGCGCTGTACCATCTAGAAGAAGATAGATAGATAGATACCAATAACCTCAGGTGCATACATAATTGTACACGGAGGTAAAATAATTAGGGAGGTATACATCTTGAGCATCTATGACCTTCCTTTTCAATACAGTTTAATTGTAATTTTATAAAATGTGATGTTTACCACAGCTATATTTAACAACCTGCTCCTACAATTCCTGAAAACGTAACATTTGGTTCCTGTGAGCTTGGGGGACCAGACTCTGCACACCCCCATTCTGCCACCTTCTCTCACTCACCTTCCAGGACCTGGCTGTGGTTCAGCCCAGCTCCCAGCCCCCAGCCTGCTCTGCCTGCAGATGACTCCCAGCCCCTCACAGTCAGACCACCAAGGAGACTCTGTCCAGGGCCTCCCTCCAGCTCCAACTTCCCGACTCCTGCATCCCCAGGAGTAGCTCATCTGCATCGCACCCCTGGAGGCAGACACTAAAGAATGTGATGGTAACCAACCGACCTGGGCTCCGGAGTCAAGCGAGGTGAGTCCTCGCTCGCCCTGCCGGCAAGAGCCTTCCCCAGCACCTGCTGGTCCCTCTGGACTAGGGGATGGAAGGGTGTCCCCGAGGGCTGGCAAAAGGACTAGCCCCTGCAGAGGTGCTTGGTCCAGTTCTTGTCATTGAATAAATGCCCCATGAAAGATGCCCACATTGGCCAACTCCTGTGCGATTCTGGCCAACCGGAAGGGCGAAGTCAAGCTTCAGAAGGAGCCCTGTGTGTCTCTTGTCCCTGCCTGCTGACAGTAGTTACAGGCTCTGTGTTTCCCTCAAGGAGGCATCCGGAGCCCTCCAGCCTCAGTCGGCCTCCTCCCAGCCAGCAGAGGCAGGCAGGCCACCTGCAAGGAGGGCTGCTCCAGAGCCTCCCTGCCTCGGGAATTTGACTCTTTAACGAATGGGGGCCATTCGGAGGTCCGCGTTGATACAGACCTGACTTGGGACTCTTCTGTGGGAGGATTGCTCTTCTTCACGCGTGCGTCCAGTCCTTTCTGCACATCGCTGTGGACCTGTGTGTGTTTATGTTGGACCCTGGGTTATAATCCACTGCGTGTCTTTGATCTCGTTGCTCAGAGCACCCAGCCTTGGCTGCAGGGTGCTGTACTGGGTAGGCTGGCGTGCCCCTTGAATGTGCTCTCCTTGTTCTTGTTTTTTCTAGACTCATGCTGTATTATTTCTGCTCCAGACTTCAAGTCGGCCATTTCTCAGGAACCCTGCTGTCCTTGGTAGGAGAAAGAAAGAGGAAGGACCCAGGATCGGTTGGTGTCAGGTACCCCATCTAGGTTGCAGTAGGTTGCAGACAGACCAAAGAAAGTGCCCAGAGACAGCACAAGAGAGAGGTGATTTATCATGGAAAGGTTACAAGACATCAGTGACTGCCCCAAGAAGAGTTCAGAAGCGTCAGGCTGATAGATGGCACCTCCATCGCTCATGGTGCTGTGGCCAGTGGTGGCAGGGTGGACTAGGGATGCACACCCTCTCCACGGCACCCTCTGTTCCACACCTGTCCCCACTTGGAGAGGGGTTTATATGTCAGGCTGCAGAAGCAGTGACGTCATCGGCCTCCACTGGCTCAGTTTGCTCGTATGACCAGCATCCCAGGGAGCAACTGGCGTGTCCTGGTGCACGTGCAAGGAAGCAGCCTCTGCAGGTAACTCTAACTTGCCCCGGTTCCCAGTGTGCACGAGAGAAAGCCAGGAGCTCCAGGATGATATCTACCTGGACCTTCCGGCCCAAGCTTGCTCTCACTGCTCCCTTGACTGGGCTAGGTTTTGTGGAACAGAAAGGAGACATTCAGGGACGTGGTGTTTGACCGTCCCTCTCTCCTGTAGGGGCGATACAACCGGGTACAGATGGTGCCGCCAGGCTACACCTCTGTTTCCTGGCTTGCTCGCAGCACCGTCCCCCCACCCCGTGCTGGCCATATCCTCTAGTGGACATCACATGAGGCAGCAGAGTGACCACAGTGCGCTCTGACCCCACAGCCTGCAGAGGTCCTGGCATTCTAACCATTCACGTGTCCCCAGGGAGAGTGTGCTTGTGTGCATTAGCCACCCGAGGCCCTTCTTGAAACAGGGCTGGGGCCACTTACACACCACATGGCCAAGAGTGGGAGAACCCGGGTCTGGAGGAAGGATGAAGGACTTTGCGATGATCCAGCAGAGGCACGGATGTCTCCCCAGGAGCATCGACATGCCCGCGCCACGTCCATCATCGCGGGCAGCCAGGCCCAGGATTGAGAAGAGCCACGGCCACAGCGAGATTTGTACCTCCACGAGGAATAGTGTTTCCATGACTGTTGGGGGATGTCATTACTCCCTGAGCAGGTGACTGCCCCCACACCACAGGCCACCAGCTCATCTAGAGTGGCAGCCCTGGGCATTCCCAGAGCCCCGGGCTCAGTCAGGACTCTCTAAGCTCCGGACATGCTTTGAATTGTACGCAGGGCTGCCACGAAGGGGCCGGCTCAGGTCTAAGCACAGCTCTTCTCTCCCGAGCAGGCTGCACTTGCTACCTGGGGAGATAATGTGGGCCTTCGAGCATGTCCTTAATGAAAATGTTTAGGATATCAGATTCAGCCCAGGACCTGCAGGAAAGCACTGTCCCCCAGAACAGCAGGCCCCTGTCCTGGGCTGCGGCCGCAAAGCACAGGGCGAGAGGACCTGGGCGTGGTGTCTGGCTTTGCCGAGGGCGGGGCCACCGTGTGTGGGGGGGGATGCGTTTTGACTCGTGAGCTTGACTAAACTTTCATCGGATGTAAAAAACTTGCCTAAGGTCCAGAGCCTGGTTCTCCTTAAAGACTTTGATGTCATTAGCAGGATACATCTCAATCAATATACTTACTGAACAACTACTGCGTGCTCAGAGGTGCCCACTGGGGAGGCAGCCGTGCAGCGAACAGGCCGATCTCTGCTCCGAGGGGTCCCACGCTTCTGGGAAAGGGACAACCCAGCCCACGTGCATGGCCTGCCACGTGGTGGACTGTGCAACCAAGATCAATGAAGTAGGCTGGGGGTGGAGAATGATGTGTGGGACACAGAGTCACTTGGCTGTGGCTTAGCGTCCATGGTCTTCCTCCTTGCCCAGGGCTAACTCTGTACCACATTTCTTTGTTTTGTTTTGTTGGTTGGTTGGTTGGTTTGGAGAAGGAAGCAGAGACAAGACAGGAGGATAACAGGGGAACACCCTTCTCCTAGATATTCTGCAGTATAGACCAAAACTCCATATGCTGACTTGCTAGTTTCGTACCCTGAGCTAGCATGCAGTGTAGACTGTCTATCACACCATATTCTACGTGCTGACTCTGTTATTGTCCTACACTGATCTGACCAGTGGTATAGACCACACTCCACATGCAGATGGGATGGTTTCTTACTGCTGCTTTAACAAAGTATAGCAAACAGAGTTGCTTAAACAGTGTGAACGTATCCTCTTACTGCTCTGGAGCTCACAAGTCCAAAATCCAGGTGTCAGCAGGGTGGCTTCCTCCTGGGAGCTGCAGCTTCCAATGGCTGCTGACACCCCTGCCGCATGACCCCTTCCCCGCCTTTTTTTTTTTTTTGCAGTACCAGGGATTGAACCCAGAGGCGTTCTACCTCCGCGCTACACCCCCAGCCCTATTTTTTTTTTATACTTTATTTTTAAACCGGGTCTTCCGAAGTTGCAGAGTCCTCATTAAGTAGATAGAGAGAGAGACAGGGAGAGAGAGAGAGAGAGCCGAGGCTGGCCGTGAACCCGGATCCTCCGGTCTCCGCCTCCCAAAGTACTGGGATTACAAGCGTGCGCCACCATGCCCGGCTCCTTCCCCGCCTTTGAAGTCAGCTGAGCGGCAGCATCCAGTCTCTCTGGCTCTGACCCCACTGCGCCCTCTTATAAGGACCCCTGTGATTACCGTGGGCCCATCTGTATGATCCAGCAGCACCTCATCTAAAGACCCTTCACTTACAAAGGCAAAGTCCCTGTCACCACGTCAGGTGACCTGACCACAGGTCTGAAGGATAAGGACGTGGATGTGTCTCGGGGCCACTATTCAGCCAGCCACACTGGCCAAAGAGGAAGGAGTCTTGATATGATTAACAGATTCCACATCTGGAGACACAGTCAAGCGTGCACATCAGTGCTCCCCCTGGGAGAAACACAGCTTTCAGGGAATGCACTATTTTCCTTGCCAAAAAGTCAACCAAAAAAAAAGAAAAGAAAAGAAAAAGAAAGCAAGTGATGATTTAAGATTTGTTTGTTTTAACAGGGAGAGTGAAAAGAAATACCTTGAAATGGTTGTACTGCTTTTGTGTTTCCCGAAGTTGGAGCATGCTTTTGGGTTTGAACTTTCTAGAGTCTTCTCTCCAGGAAGGCTTCGGATCCCCACGCTCCCGTTGGTAAAACTGCTTGGACCAAGGGCCACCGTAGAGGGTCGGGTGGGGAGAAGACATGTTTGAGTTTATTCTGTGTGCCTCCCGCTGCAAAACTGCTGGATGTGGAGAACCTGCCCCAGAGAGTGTCATTGATCAAAGAGTGATCATTAGGAAAAACCACCCTGTTTACCCCGTCGCCATGGCAACGGCCTGCCTAATGGTGGCTTTGACTCTCAGGGAATGCGAGGCGTTTTCACAAAGCATCATTAACTCCTCACAATTTGATGTGCTGCCAGGAAGGGGAGGCTGCAGGCTGCGGGCTGGAGCGATAACGAGTCAGAGGAGCCCAGCGGCAGGTGGGGGCGGATGCGCCGCGATGGCTGAGCGGGGCCTCCCACGTGCCCATCGCTCCTTACTCCCGTCCCTCCAGCCCAGGGGGGTCCCATGAAACAGCGGTGAGAGGGAAGACAAGGATGAAGGAGGGGCCCCAGTCACCCCAGCCCCTTTGTGGGGGGACCGCCACTGCCCAAGGGGAGCGGGCCCGTCCCTGGCCTGATGCAGTACACAGGGCCTGGCCCGGGACTACAGGACATCCACGTGCCCTTGGGGACCCTGTAGGCCTTGAGGAGTCAGAGGCACAGTCAGACTGAGCACAGAGAAAGAGGAAACTAGGCCCTTCTTGGCCCCGGGCCTGGCCCATTGACGGACCGGCAGAGCCGGGGCCCAGTTTCTCTTGCTCTTGGTCTGAGGCCAAATTCTCCACAAGACCAGCATCTTGGCCTTACCCTGAATGTCAGGATGATCCCCCCTTGCCTCAAATTCAAAATTCACCCTTAAGCTGGGCGTGGTGGCGCACGCTTGTAATCCCAGTACCTGGGAGGCTGAGACCGGAGGATCCAGGTTGGCGGCCAGCCCTCTGCAACTTAGCAAGATCCTGTTTCAAAATAAAGAATAAAAAAATAGGGCTTGGGGTGTAGCTGGGAGGTAGAATGCCCCTGGGTTCAATCCCCAGTACCGCCAAAAAAAATTCACCCTTAAACTTTCACAGAGTATTTTTCTTTTCTTTTTCTTTTTCTTTTCTTTTTTTTTTTTTTTTTTTGGCGGTACTGGGGATTGAACCTTCAGGCTACATCCCTAGCCCTTTTTATTTTTCATGGTGAAACAGGGTCTCACAAAGTTGCTGAGGCTGGTCTCGAACCTACAGTCCTCCTGTCTCAACTTCCCAAGTACTGGGATTACAGGCATGTGCCACCATGCCCGGCTTCACGGAATATTCCACAAATAGGAAATATGAGACCAAGACCCTTAGGTTTTCTTCCAGTCCACACCTGGCTTCGCCCAGGGCACAAAAGCTTCTGATGGGAAACCCCAGGCACCAGTGTGGAGATGTCTAGAAGTGCGCTGAGCTAAGCTGGGGGCCTTCTCTGCCTGTCCCCTGAGCCCTGCTGGGCTTCACAGAGCACACCCCCAGGAAGGAGAGCGCTTCCCGCCAGGAGAGGGGAAGCAGGGGACAGTGAGCCCTGCAGGAGACAGGCCGGGCCTGCAGCTGACCCTGGCTGCAGGCCTGCCTCTGCAGAACTCCCGCCAGACATGCTCCTGTCTGTGGCCAAAGACCCCAGACTGGGGCTCACGCAGCGGGGACTTGTTCCCTCCCACCTCTGGAAGCCTGAAGTCTGAGGCGCAGCTGTGGGCAGGGTCGGGTCCTGCTGAGGCTCCGGGGGTATCTCCTGACCCCAAGGCTGGCAGTGGCTGGCCCTCTGAGCATGCCTTGGCTTGTGGGAGCAGCACTGCCACCCTCCCATCTTCTCCTGGCCTGCCAGGACTTCCAGTCACATGGGACTGGAGCCCACCCCAACGGCCTCGTCCTAACTTGGCAAAGGTCTTGTCTCAAAGATGGTCGATCTCTTCAGGGCTGGAGGTCAGGATCTCAGCACGTGCATGAGGGGAGGACATGGTTCAGCTCCTGACATCAGATGGCCTCCTGTCATCCCCAAATCAGAATAATTTTTCCCAATTCACAGATGCGGAAAGGGAGACTTAAAAATATCAAATCATGTGCCCAAGGCCATGTGCCTCAGAATAACGGAGCCAGGTATGAAATCGCGGTGAGCTCAGGCCTATGTATTCTTCAATATGTATGAAACTATTTATTTCTTAACACCAAAACACCCAACTGGGCATGGTAGCACATGCCTATAATCCCAGTACTTGGGAGACTGAGCAGGAGGATCGCAGGTTCGAGGCCAGGCTCAACAACTTAGTGAGACCCTCAGCAACTTAGTGAGACCCTGTTTCCAAATAAACAAAATAGGGCTGGGGATATAGCTCAGAGGTAGAATGTCCCTGGGTTCAATCCCCAGTACCACAAGAACACACACACACACACACACACACACACACACACACACACTGTGTTATAATCCGTCCATTTCCAAAATATAGCTGGTACTGAAGGACCACCAGGGGCTCAGGTGGGGAGGCCAAGAGTCAGCCAGGTGCTAGGAAGGAGAATTAGATTAACCTGGAGTTTGGAGCCCCATGAGGGGAAGCAGCATCCGGGCCGCAAGCCCAGGTTTGAGAATGGAGGCTGACTATCAATCCCCAGGGAGCCATCAAGAGATGCAAATGGGTTTCCCAGAAATAGAAGGGGCTCAATTAGGATTTTTTGGTTGTAAGAAACAGAAAACAACTTGAGCTACAGAAAACTGGGCCGAGGGCTGGCTAAGAGGATCCCACATCCCTCAGCACCCTGGTCAGAGTGCAGGCGGCTGGAGGCAGAGCAAGCACACACAGCTGCTGCGGGCACTGGCGCCATGCTTGGTCCTCTCTGTCTCTCTGCTGCCCCCTGCAGGAGTGCACCTGCAGCTGCCTCTGGGTCCTCAGGGGCCCTGTTGCATTAAAGAGACAACCCCCCCCCAAAAAATCTCCAAATTCCCAGGACACAGAGTCTTCCCCAACTTAGATGATGTGTCCACACTGTGGTCCAACAGCTGTGGGCAGCGTGAGATCATGGGGTGCCAATATGGCAGCCGGGCCCCTGTGGGACAGGGGATGGGCAAAGGTGACCGGCATGCTGCACTTGACTCCAGACCACTGCCTTGCTCTTGGGCTGGTAGAAGAGGTTCCAGGTATGGTCTTCATTCTCTCAGGAGGCTGGGTTTAGAACAAAGGGACCAGGACAAGAATCTGGAGACCCCCCACTTTTCTTAAGAGCTTCATTTGTGCTGGGGAGAAGGGGCTGTGCTCTGCACATATCAGGAGGTTCAACTTCTGCGGTTCAGAGCCTTCGCTAAACAGGGCTGCCTGCCTCATATCCGTTTCTTAGCAACTAAATACCTGACTAATATTCAATTTTTTTTCCAGGGCTTTAAGAGCTGCAAGATATTAATTCCAAACAAGACATCTAAATTGTTACTCTGGAAACTTGCATGCACAACTCTTCACAGATTAGATGGTGAAATGCCACATTTTAAAGTATCCTTGAGGAGCTCACCCAGCCTTCCCCAGAAGAGGACTTGTCAGTCCCCGCCCAGACCCCCAGAGTCTGTCCCTGGCTGCTGTGAACCCCCAGCCCCTCCTGCAGGCAGGGGCAGACAGGGCAAGGGAAGGGGCAGGCAGGGACCAGGGTTGGGGCTCAGGCCTTGCAGAACCTGGTCTGGTGACCTCAACCAGACCCAGAACTTCTCTAAGGCCCAGTTTGTACCTCTGGAAATAGGGGCTTTGTGGGTCCCTCACAGGATGAGGAGCCAGGTGACTCTGGGATATTAGCCACCTACACAGTGGAGGTTCAGGACTCAGGAGGATGGCCACCCACCATGACAGCCACTGACGGAAAACAACCATCACAAGGCACAGAGTCTGTCCAAAGTGGTCCCCAGAGTAAAAGGTACACCTTTATGCCCATTTATTACAAAGAAAAGAGCTAAGCTGTGTGTGTGTGTGTGTGTGTGTGTGTGTGTGTGTGTGTGTGTGTGGTACTGGGGATTGAACCCAGGGACATTCTACCTCCGAGCTACACCCCCAGCTCTATTTTATTTTTATTTTGAAACAGGGTCTCGCTAGGTTAATGAGAGTCTCGCTCCTTGCTGAGGCTGTCCTCAAACCTGCAATCCTCCTGTCTCAGCCTCCCAAGTACTGGGATTACAAGCTTGCACTGCCACACCTGGAGAGCTAAGCTTTTAACTCAAAAAGTTAGGCAAACATGACCTCATTTCTTAATCTTTGCCAAACACGGTGGACACAGTTTCCTTCATCCTCACCATGACTGTCTGAGACGGTCTCAGACATGGTCTCATTCATCTCTGTTTGTACGGATGGGAAACAGGTTCAGGGTGGACGAGATCATCCAAGGCTCCCAAGCCTGTGCATGGGGAGCAGGCTATGCCAGTCCTGTGGGATTTCTGAGTAGCCTGGCTCCACATGGCCTCCCCAACAGAGGCCCAGCAGAACCCAAAGGAAAGCCAGGCATGGTGGCATGCGCTTGTAATCCCAGTACTTGGGAGGCTGAGACAGGAGGATCGCAGGTTTGTGGCCAGCCTCAGCTACTTAGTGAGGCCCTCTGCAAATTAGTGAGACCCTGTCTCAAAATAAAACATAAAAATGGGGCTGGGGGTATAGCTAGGAGGTAGAATTTAATCCTCAGTACCACAAAGAAAAAAAAAACCCAAAGGAAGCAAAAGGGTTCAATGACAGAAAAAGAAAAGAAATAATGAAAGAGAAACACAGAAGGTAGAGTTGATCGGATCCTGGCTCTGGCTGCGCTCTGATCAGCCCCAAGCCACACTCAAACACCCCAGGTGTGGCGCCCTGGTGACACTGGCCACTTCCTCCTGGAGTGTCCTTCTCACCCTCCTGCCAAATTTCCTCCAGGGATCAGGTTGCAACCTACTACTCCAAGAGAACAGGTCTCTCTTCCAACCCTGAGGGAAATAATAAAAACAAATAATAAAACAGGAAAGCAAAAGTTAGGGTCAATCCATAAAAATCACAAGATGTTTGTTTTTCAAAGACAAATAAAATCGACAACATTTCAGCAGGTTTGACAAAGAAAAATGTAAACACAAGCATTGAAAACATAAAGCAAGGCATACTGAAATGAAGGGATTCAATTTATAGCACGGGTCCCTGGCTATGAAACCCTGGGCAGACGAATGCAAGGGGCTCTCTGTCATCCCTTTGCTTTTTGCCAGCGATTGGCCCTGGCGATGTCCAAAGGGGTGTTGAGCTCAGAGGTCACACATGCAAGGCCATGACCCCTGGGCTTGCAGCTCCAACTGGAGATTCTAGAACACCAGGTGCTGGTGAACTTCTCTTGATCATGTTGACCTTGCAGGTGATGTTTGAGCTCTGGGCAGGACCTGGAGGTACATGGACCCAGAGGACCACATGTGTTTTCTGCTTGAGAAATTTCATGGAGACCTGGAGCCACAGAGCCCGCCCCCCCAGGTCCACTGGTGTGATGCGACTTTGAGCTAGGCTACCATCTTCTTTCCGCCTGGGTTTTGTCAGCTGTAATGTGCTATCATGTCTAAAACACCAGAATAAGAGTTCCAACTTCATGCCCATGTAAGTACCACACGCATGTTAGCTACTGTGGTTGGATAATCTCATGTCAGCATGAGGCCACCTCACTTGTTGAGACCGTCATTGTTATACTTATGGACAGAGGAGGAGACCGAGGCCCAGGCAAGGTGTTTTATGAATACATAGGTAGAGTTTGTGGCTGGACCTCAGGTGAGAGCCACGCCCCCTAGTGCTGCGCAATGCTTCTACAGGTAAAGCCGTATCCAGCACTACGCCTTTCAGAGCAGCCCTGGACCAAAGTACAAAATGCTGGTTAATTTGGCATTCTATCAACTGGAAATCCTTATTAACTAGCCATCATACCATACCGCGATAATTGATATTCATAAGGAACTTAATTGAAATTAAATTTTAAAATAGCTTTAGTGTTAAGTGCATTTTAGTCTAATTCCTTGAAAATTGGTCATCCGTGTATAGTAGATGAGGTAACAAGAAAACATGCTTAATAAAACCACTCAATCTCGACCTTCCCAGAGGCCTAAATTCCATATAAAAGAAGAAGGCTTGGTAGAGCAGGGTCAGTGCTTGCCAGGTGGACCCCAGAGCCCATGAGGCTGACCACTGGCTTCCCAGGATACCTTCCCTGGGCTAAGTCCAGAGATGTGGGCTTCTGTCCCCAAGAGCATTACCTCACCCTGTCACCAGCCCCTCCCAGCATGGGGGCCTACAGCAAGCTGAACCATGGTTTCCAAAACCCATATCCAGGTCCAACCCCCCCCCCAGAACCCGTGTGCCCATGTCATTAGGAAATAGGGCCTTTGCAGAGGAGACAAGAGAAGGATCTCAGGGTCATCTTGGAGTTGGGATGACATGTAAGAAACGCAAGGAGATAAAGGCACAGAGAGACATGGGGAAGAGGTCACACAATACTGCAGGCAGAGACCACAGACACAGCCACGAGCTAGGGGATCCAGGAGCCACTGGAGGAAGCGGGAAGGACCCCAGCCCTGCCCGTGCCTGAACTTCAGACTTCTGCCTCCAGAATTGAGAGGGAATCGGTCCTTGTTTCTTCAAGCCACCTCGTTTGGCCTGCTTCAGGAAGGCAGCAGAGAGAGACTGATACGGGGCCTGATTCCATGCTTCCTCTTTCTGTCATATGTCTTAAAGGTGTATCATGTGATGTTTTTATATACATATATACACTGAAATGACTACTATGGTCAAATAGATTAACATATCCATCACCTCACCCAGTTATCTTTTTATGGGTGTGTGATAAAAGCACATGAAATAGCCTAAGTAAATTTCTAGTGTATAATACAAGATTATTAACTGTAGTTCTCAAGCAGGACACCAGGACCCCAGACCTCGACAACCGTGACCAATGGACGCTTAGCACTCTCCGATCTACACTTCCCCACGTCCCCCTCCCGGCCCCTGGTGAGCAAGGCACTTCCTTGATGATTCGTGACCTTGAGCATTGTTTCACGCACCTGTTGGTCATCTGTATGTTGTCTTGGTTTGAGAAATGTCTATTCAGGTCATTTGGCCATTTTGTTACTGTGCTGTTTGGTTTTGTTTTTCAGCTGTTGAGCCGTGTGAGTTCCTTTTGTATTCTGGATATTTGCTCCTGTCAGGCGTAGAGTTTACAAATATTTTCTCCCATTCTGTAGATCGTCTCTTCACTCTTTTCATGGTTTCTTTTGCAGAGCAAAAGCTTTTGAGTCAGACGTAGTCTTGCTGGTTTATTTTGTTTCACTGCCTGGGCTTTGGCTGTGATACATGAAGGACACTTACCAACACTTCTTCCTAAGTCTTGGTGTGGAGGTCACTTCCTCATCCTTCCCATCCCTCCCCATTCACTCACCTACCCATCCACTTGTTCATTCGGAACCCGGGGGGCACACTGGGTTCCATGTGTTGGACCAAGCTCTGGGCACATGGAGTGGATGAGGCAGGGTTGAATGAGACTGCAAGGGCCCTCCTGGAGCTCACGATGGAGACACACCATGGACAGCCCTGAAGGCAGGAAGGCAGAGGAGTGGCATGTAGGAGCCTCCCTGGGCAGTGCCCCGCTGTGGCCTCACCTGCACAGCTCCCCTCTGGAGGTGACAGCCTGCAGGTGTTCCAGCTGCACGGGGCAGACCACAGGGTTCCCGGGAGCTTGAGCTCAGCTTGCATTTTCATGTGTGTGATCAGAGATGCCAGCGACCCATAGATACCCCACTGCCTGGTCCTCCCAGAGCTGCCCCACACACACCCACCACAGGCAGGGACTCACTTCTGAGGCTGCCCTTTCTCCAGAACCTGATAATGCCACAAGAGAGAGCAGAGGAATTAAAAGGTGGCTGTCAATGATGAGCTGAACATTTTTAAAACTGCAGATACGAAAATGAGGCTAAGTTTTAGCTCCCATCAAATCGCCAACCAAAACCACAGCCGAAGGGAACAGGCTTTTCACGTCCTTCAATGTTTGCAGAAAATAGCAGTGGAGCTTCCAGAATTTGCCAAGGGAAGGGGCAGGGCGATGAGCTCCCATCCCATTCCTGTCTCCCAGCCCCAAGGCCTCCCCACCCCAGCAGCTCAGCCCTGCAGAGATAAACATTGCCTTATCGACGATGGTACAAGCTGATCCCAGTCCCAGGCAGACTAATTCCCTCTGAAGCACATGTTGAAACCCAATTTGCATATGGAAAATATGGCAGGGCAGGAACAGAGCTTGCTGGCATTTCTCAACGCTGCCAATGTTGTCTTCCGACGGCACCGTAAGACGCTCTCCTAATGAAGTAATAAAAACAGTGTGAAATTTAAAACCACCCAAGGACATCTTTAAAGGACACCATCTCCTCTTCCCGCAGTGAAATGAAAGGAATGGCTTAGATGTTCTAGACCACAGAGCAGCCCCTGGGGTCCCCCACTGCAATCCAGATGAGTGATATAAATATTCATATCGGTGCTGTATTGTCCGTCACCCAAGAGACACCCCAAGTGTTCTGCCAATAGTCGAGCTGCAGATACTAACTACCTGCACCTGCCTGGTTAAGTCCTACTTCTCCTAACTTTCCAGGAAAACATGGGGGTAACTGATTTTTGGGATGATCTGATGAATTGTACATGGGCTTCCAACTGTGTAATGTGCCCAGGCTGAGTATCAACCCTTTCCAGGTCACAAATCAACCCTTTCTCTTCCATTCTAAATTCAGCAAAGTTGAAAAGTCTAAATGAGAAACACGTGGGGACGGGGGAATCTTACAGGAATGACAGGCACCAACACCCAAAACTAAAAGCTCTGGAGGTGTTTTTGCTATAATGTGACTGTGTCCCCAAAATTCATGTGTTGAAATTTGCTTGCCAGGGCGTTGGTATTAAGAGGGTGGGATCCCAACAAAAATTCATCTGTGAATAGAACTTGGAGGTGGGGCCTTCAGGGAATCATTAGACTTAGATAAAATCAGGAGGGTGGCCCCAGGGTGGTATCCCTGGCTTTATGAGGGGAGGAAAAGAGACCTGAGCTAGCAGCTTGCTCTGTCTCACCACGCGATGCCTTCCACCATGCTGTGAGGCGGCAAGGAGCCCACCCTCCCCAGAAGCCGAGCAGATACCAGGGCCATGTTCTTGGACTTCCCAGCCTCCCAAATATCTATTCTTTATAAATCACAGTCTATAGTATTCAGTTATGGCAACAGAAAACAGCCTGAGACACTTGTTGTTCCCCCCAGATCATTTAGAAATATCCTCAAACACTGTTGAAAATTGTCCTTGCAGCTGGAGTTGCTACACATGTTATTACTCATTAATAGAAACACATTTTCGCACATAGATAATTCACCCCATTGATACACTGACAAATTGGTTCCCGTGAATTGAATTGTGGTCGATTTCAAGGATTTGGTCCTGCAGCAAAGTCTTCATTTGGTGAATTGATTGACCACGAGTTAGTTCTGCCAGCCAGCCTGTTAGATTCAAATCTTATCTCCTGGGCCAGGAGTCCCGCTACATGTATCTCCTCTGTGTTCCCTGCCCTTGGGGTTCTGTTCCACACAGGGAACCTCATCCCATCATTTGTATTGACCAATCTGCAGGCTGACCATGTCAACACCTCTGCTAAGAATTGTTTCCAAGGCCAGGCATGGTGGCACACACCTGTAATCCCAATACTTGGGAGGCTGAGACTGGAGGATCACAGGTTCGAGGGCAGCCTCAGCAACGTAGTGAGACTCTCAGTGACCTAGCGAGACTCTGTTTCAAATAAACAAAAAAAAAAATAAAAAATCAGGCTGGGGGTGTAGCTTGGAGGTGAATGCCCCTGGGTTCAGCCTTCAGTACCACCAAAAAAAAAATGAAATACAATAAAAAGTATAAAGAATTGTTTACAACCTCTCAGGCTTTAAAAAGATAAGACATCTTTTTAAGTGTTCAGGGCCTAGGCTCCTCCTTTCCTGGCAATGCATCAGGAGGGGTGGGACATGCTGGTTCTGCCCACACACACATGCATGCTTCCTGTCAGAGGGAAAGCATCCCTGGGTATGGTTTTGCATGTCACACTGTATAAATACGGGTCAATATTTGGCTGCTGACAGATGTTTTCCTGCCAGAATTTGCAGCCCATCCACCTCCCACCCCACACAGATGTGATTTAGGGCACGAGGACCCATCTCCACTTTTGGAATTCCAGCTAACAGATGTCCTCTTTAGAGAGTTGAATGCAAACTCTAACCCATAGATGCCTTGGGCTCTTCTTCTCCTCTTCCTCCTCCTCTTCCTCCTCCTCCTCCTTCTTCTCCTTCTGCTCCTCCTCTTCCTCCTTTTCCTCCTTTTTTTCATCCTCCTCTTCCTCTTCCTCCTCTTCTTCCTCTTCCTCCTCCTCCTCCTTCTCCTCCTCCTCCTTCTCCTCCTCCTCCTTCTCCTCCTCCTCCTTCTCCTCCTCCTCCTTCTCCTCTTCCTCCTTCTCCTTCTTTTTCAGAGCTAGCTGTATAAGACAATATCAAATGGCATGAAGGTCATTTGGATTTCGGATTTACGGACAGGTCTTTTTTAAATACAGTAAGCGCATCTTAGGGGACACACGCAGGTGTCAGGTGTCCTGCCAGAGCCACTGCCCGCCCACAGATGTCAACTTGAGCCAGCGATGCCGTCAGCCCACAAACAGATGCACTGCAGAGCGTCAGAAATTAATCACTGCTGTTGGCATTTTAATAAACAGCTGCTTTTGAAGGGGCCTGGGCATGAACACAGATCATGACCAAATCTCTCTGAAGGACGATCAGGGGGTTATAAAGCTGCCTATTTTGAAGGCAAAAAGAAAACAGACTTGGAACTCATCTTTAATCAGACTCCCTTGGGAATCGGCCCCTGTTGGGTGACCCTAGGTGGCTCTTCATGAGATCAGGCCCAAACAGAAGCACAGAGCTGTGAGAGGTGTCCAGGACCTGACTCCAGGCCTGCCCTGCACTGCAGGACAGAGGGCTTCACCAGTCTGGGACTCAGGTTCCTCATAATACTATAAAATGGTACATGGCACCTGTCCCTCTTCTACGGGCTTTTGCAAATGTCTGATGAAACTGTGAAGATGAGCTAGCTGTCTTGAGTGAAAAGTGGCCCCCGGGGTGCGACAACATCAGTCCCCTCGTCCTCCGCTCTCATCTTCCAGAACAGAACCGCTCCATCAGAGAAACCAAGAGAACTCTCACAAGCCAGGTCTATTCCATGACTGGTTACCTGGAAGGGGACTCCCAGCCCCCTTTGCCAAACTCCTAGAGTGATAAATAGAAGATTGGAGATAATTCCAAACAACAAAGAGAGCCCAGGACAGGCAAGTCAGGAACCATCCCTGCAGCCTGTCAACTCCCTGCTATTTGGTGGCAATTCTGCCATGAACTATGCCTATTCCTGGGAGCCAAATCCACTTATAAAAAAGCATCAGACTGTGAATCCGAGCTTGCTGGGGGCAACGGAGCGTTCACGAAATGAAAAGATCAAATGGTTTCCCTTCCTTGTGCTTCCTCTGCATTGGGACAGTGTATAAACAAACAGACCCTGGCACACTCCACAGCTCAGGAATCCCAGCCCACATTCTGTCTCCAATAGCTACTTTGCTGCCTTTTATTCCCCTTTAAATATCTCTTTTTTTTCTTCCTTGAGACTGTCAAAGTTCTTCATAGATAGTAAATAAAAAGAACAAGTCATCCAGAATACAACACACTCACTGGGATAATTCCCTCCTAAGTCCAAGCAAGAAGATCCTCACCAAAGACTGTGCGTGGGGTGTTCATGAGTCCTGACCTCTTTAAGTGAGGGGAGTCTGGCCCGGATGTCACCTGGGGGCCCCTGTGACTGTCTCTCTGCTGACTTTCTCCCCACCTCCCAGAGCACACAGTGCTACATGGTGGTGATTTCACAGTGAGTTATGCCACAGAGTGTTCTTTAACACTTACCATTTACAAATATATAAACCAAGAGAGCTGAGTGTGGTGGAGCACACTTGTAATCCCAGTACTTGGGAGGCTGAGACAGGAGGATCACAGGTTCACGGCCAGCCTCAGCAACCTAGTGAGGCCCTCTGCAACTTAGTGAGCCCCTGTTTCAAAATTTAAAAAAATAATAAAATAAAAAATAGGGTGGCAGGTGTAGCTCAGAGATAGAATGCCCCTGAGTTCAATCCTCAGTAACACACACACACACAAACACCCTACAGTATGATACTCATATAGGATTTTTAAAATTTATTGGTCATTTCTAACCTGCACAAAAGTAGAAAGAATGGAAACAGAGGCCCTGTACCTGCAGCAGAGCAGGGGTCAGAGGTTAGCCCTGGACTCAGTGTTACTAAAGAGTTTAGTGGGGGTAGACATGGAAATAAGTCCGTGACTTAGAGACAAGAAGAAGAGAGCGACAGTGCCTGGCCCCTGTGGATAATCTGTGGTGCGGCTGAGTGCTACTCTGGATTCTCCAGTCTACCTGCCAGGCCTGGGACCAAACTCACACCACCTCTCCCTGTGAGGCCGGGACAGGCTAGACCTCCGCGTGGGCTATCACACACAGGCAGAAGCCGCCATGCCCGCTGTCTTCCCGCCTTGGACCACCGTGGACTTCTGCTTGAGTTCTCTGGGAGGCTGCCCCATGTTACATAGCTTCACTCCCTGGAACCCATTGGGAGACCAGACGTGAGCGGGCTCAACACCAACCCCTGGGTGGAGAACATGGCGCCCTTTTAAGAAGGGAATGGCCGACTACTTCTGGAGAGTTCCCGTCTACCTGGACTAATGCTTTTGACAGTGTTTGCTTCCCTGCATCACCATTCTGTTCCTACAGAGAAACTAATCAGATCGCCTAAGGAGAAAATAAACCAGTACCCATTAATTAGCTTAAGTATAAGTTTTAAACTATAATATTTAGCAGGTTGAATTCTAAATTGAAGAGGCCAAATAGAAAATAACATCTACTATTTCTCGGAGGCTGAAATGTTGATGTTTCTAAAAGTCAAAGCAAAATTGAAAGTCTGAGGTCTGCTTTAAAATAATCTGGGGCGGGGGGATGGGGCTCGTGGGGAAGGAGTCAGGGAGATCGGCCACCTGAGGATTGCTGTCAAATCTGGGGATGAATTAAGGACTCCCTGTTACCCTTAATTCTACTTTTGTATAGGTGAGCAATTATCAATTTTTTTATCCTATATGAGCATCATACTCTAGGTTTGTGTTTTTGTTTTTTGTTTGTTTGTTAGTTGTGGTACTGGGAATTGAACCACCCAGGAGCATTCTACCTCTGAGCTACAACCCCAGCCCTATTTATTTATTTATTTATTTATTTATTTATTTATTTATTGAAACAGGTTCTCACTAAGTTGCCGAGGGCCTCGCTAAGTTGCTGAGGCTGGCCATGAACCTGCAATCGTCCTGTCTAAGTACTGGGATTACAAGCGTGCACTACCACGCCCAGCTGTCTTGGGCTTTTTTGTCGGTAAAAAATTAAGTGTTAAAGAACACTCAGTGGCATAGCTCACTGCAAAATTGCCATCACGTAGCACTGCACGCCCTGCGAGGCGGGGAGAAGTCAACAGGCTGCTAGCATGGCTCTGCCTTGCCAGCCAGGAGGCCCGCAGAGCCCGGGCAGGGCTCTCTTCTCCCTGAGAGCTTTGCATGCCCGCGAGCCCCGTGCAGGCCCCTTCCAGCTTCCATTCTCCCCGTAGGAAACACTATCGGCCTCTTTGTCACCAGTTACACATCCATACTGAATAACAGAGCGCGCCATCAAGTGATCAATGTCAGGGCGCGCCTTGAATGCTGACATTAGCACAGCGGTGCACCGTCCTCCAAGGTACGAGTCAGGGCTGCCTGAGATGAAAACGAATTTCAAACGCAGCTTCTCCTTGTTGACTTCTTTGAATCCACTTATAAAGAGCCTCAGACTCTGGATCCGAGCTTGCTGGGGGCGCGGCACAGTCACGCACTGCCCGCACATCATTGACTGTCCAGAGCGTGCGGGCCTGCGGCCGGGTGGCTTCAGCAGGTCCCCTTCTCTGAGCTCTCTCCAGCCTCGAATTGTCGCCTCAGAACATGGTGCTGTATGAAGCTGATGAGGATTTGTGCAGAAAGCTGAGTTAGAACCAGGGACTAAGTTGCCGGTTCTCCCCCTTCCGCTCTTTCTCCCCCCAACCCCCATCAAAGGAATCAGGAAGGCAGAATCCAAGCGAAAACCAAGCGGGCATAATTCTTAAATTCAGTCATTAAATGCCCCTAATAAGCAGAGCCGCGATGAGCCGCGCCTCTGTCTCCCCTCTGCAAGCCTCTGCTCCTGAAAACCTGCGGTGGGGATGCTCCGTGGGCACGAGAGCCCGCGCTTCCTCCAGAGCTAGCTGCCGCCTCCTCCCACAAGCCGGGCGCTCACAACGTCCGCGCCGAGTGCGCGTGGAGCGGGCTTGAATATCCTCATTGTGTCTCCTTCAGAGTGGAGCGATGAGGAATCAGAGGACGCTTTATAAAGCAGGAGGGAGGCAACTCGGCGTCATGTGGCACCTTTCACGCTCAAAGGAGCCCAGCGGTGACACACTTCTGCAGGATAAAGTGTTTACACTTTGGGAGTGAGAGAGTGGGGTCGCAGCCAGGACGGCGGAAAGGAAAACACTGGCTGGCCCCAGTCTGGGCCACACTGCAGATGGTCCCCAAGGCCGAGACCCTGGCCCCGGGGGCAGGTGACATCAGTAGACTTGGCTGAGCTCAGCTCTGAGAAGGCTCTGGCATCAGAGGAGCTCCGGGAGGGGGTGGGGACAGGAGGAGAGGGCTGGGATCAGGGCAGCGAGGCCCTGTGACACCGCGGGACGTGGGCTTCCGCTCTGAAGTAGGAGCAGGGCAGCTTTGGGGCTGAGGAGAGATGGTCACCAACTGCTGCTGCGAATGGGTCCTCCGGCCATACTGAGTGGGGACAGACAGTAGGACATTCCTAACTGTGGTTGGTCACACAGCTTTTCCTGGGGGTAGATTCCTGGGAGCCAAATCTGTTATGCCTGAGGCTGTTTGCATTGTTAGGGTCATTTTTATGGATCATCAAAGTATTTTTGCAAGGAGGGGTAGCAATTTATACTGCCACCAGCAATTTATAATTATGGCGCACAATATCCCCAATAATATGAGCATTATAGTTTCCTTTGGGGGAATTGAACCCAGGGGCATTCTACCTCTGAGCTACACCCCCAGTCCTTTTTATTTTTTATTTTGAAACAGAGTCTTGCTAAGTTTCTGAGGCTGGCCTCAAACCTGGAATCCTCCTGTCTCAGCCTCTCAAGAACTGGGATTATAGATGTGCACCACCATGCTCCGTTTATTTTTTATTTCGAAACAGGGTCTTGCTAAATTGTCGAGGCTGGTCTCACACCTGAGATCCTCTTGTCTCAGCCTCCCAAGCACTGGGATTACAGGTATGTGCCACCACACCAGACTATAGTTTCTTAAATATGTTAATTTAGTAGATATTAATACAGTCACATGTTGTTACCTAGCTCTACACTAGGGAAGGTGGACACGTTCATCCTTACCTATGTTATGGAGTATGGGAATTGCCCCTTCATTATTCTTGGCCATTTCCTCAAACATTTACCCTCATTTATCTAAAAAAAGATCACCAGGTTAGGAAAATACCAGACTCCCAGTTAAAGTAGAATTCCAGATAAATAACAAATTGAGGATATACTTATATTAAAATTTTCACTGAGCATGGTTGGGCAGGGTTATGCACATCTATAATCCCAGGACTTGGGAGGCTGAGACAAGAGGATCGCAGGTTTGAGGACAGCCTCAGTAACTCAGCAAGACTCTCAGCAACCTAGCAAGACCCTGTTTCAAAATGAAAAAGGAGAAAGGTCTGGGGGTGTAGCTTAGAGGTAGAATGCCCCTGGGTTCAGTCCCCAGTACCAGAAAAAAATCATGTTTTTCATTGTTATTTTTCTGAAAACCAAATTCTATGGGGCTTCTGTGTTCACCTGGCGGCGCTACTCTGAAGGCATACTTACCTGACACTGCCACGCCCTCCTCCGCTCTGGATGCCAATGAGGCCCTGCAGCCCTGTTACTCTCAGAGTTTGTTCAGACATGGCGGTCCTGGGATGCCCAGTTGCTGCCTTTCACACAGGCTACATGTTTCCCAGGACTCTTCTTTACTTTCTGCTACAGTTATTAATTCTTATTGTACAGCAATTTTTACTTCTGGTTACTGACCTATTTTCCCCCTTTTGGTTTCTTTCATCTTTTATTTCACAGCAGGAAGCAACCCTCTAATGGCGTGACCTCAGACCTCCTGTCGGGGGCTTCGGCAATCCTCAGATTGATGCTCGCTGAATCTGATGCTCAGTCCTCCCTCAACACCATTCCAAGCTCCGAGAGGCATGGGTTGTCCACGGGGCTTACAGCCTTCAGACTAAGGATATTTCTTCTGAAAACCCACTCTCCCCCCACACACACACATACCCCATGATCCAATTTCAAATGCAGCCATTGCAGAAGGAAAGGCAGCAGCGGCTACTGCCGAAGAACAGACCGAGCTCATATACTGAGCTCACACAGTGACCCATAAGCTGGTGTCAGCCCAGGAGAGCCGCATAAGGGAAAGAGTTAAAGATGCATCCCCGGAGGTTTAGAGAGGTCCCAGAATTAATAGAAAGCAAACTTTAAAATGCTGCTTGTTGTAGAACCAGGTTTGATCATAAGCCTGGACCTGAAGTTCCTGACATCCGCGAGACCACGTGGATCCTGTGCTTAGTCAAAGCAAACACACCCCACTAGCAGCCAGGAAGCCATTCCTAACCACAGGGCCCACGCTGAGGAATGTATGTGTGAAAGGGAATGAAAGATGTGCAAGCCAGGAAACCTTACTGATGGATGCTCATGGCTTATTTTGCACCTAAGAAATGCAGTTAGTGTGGGTTGGCAGAGGTGTAAAACCTACTTTGGGGAAGTCATGTGGAACTGGACCATTCAACCTTACTCAAATCTGTCTGTGTGTTTTGCTGACTTGACTCTCGTTAGAAACATAAATTGTCACCGTCTAAAACTTTTCTTCCTGTTCTCCATCTCCATTGACAGCACCCCAACAGATAATTTGACCATTGCAAAAGTCCTTTCTTAATTAAAGGATGTGTATGTAAATGAGAAGGCTTTTGTAACAGTGGGAAGAAACTGACCCTATCAATAAGACGTGCGGACAGGACGAGGTCCAAACTCAAGCAGTATATTCAATGACACAGGGTCCTAGGTAAATTGGAAATTAGGTCATTTTGCTTTGAGTCTTCTGCTCATAAAGTGGCTGCTTAGCTTGCAGCAACAAATAAATGCTGTTGCAAAAGTACACAGCACATATTCAAAAATAGTGCTGGGAAAACCAAATATCCACATGCAAATGAATGACATTGGACCCCTACCTCACATCATACACAAAAATTAACTCAAAATGGATCAAAGGCTCAAATATAAGAGCTACAGCTGTAAGATTCTTAGAAAAAGGCATCCAGGTAAATCTTCATGACCTAGGATTTGGCAATGTTATCTCTAATATGATACCAAATGGGTAAGCCACAAAATAAGAAATAAATAAACTAGACTTTATAAAAATTAATGTTTATGCTTCAAAGGACACTATGAAGTAAGTGAAAACAAAGTCCACAGAATGGGAGAAAATATTTGCAGATATGGTGACACGGGTCTAGTATCCGGAATACATAAAAAACCATTATAACTCAACAACAAAAAAGACAACCCAGCTGAAAAATGGCAAAAGACTTGAATAAACATTTCTCCAAAGAAGATAAATCAATGTACATCAAGCACATGGAGAAACTGCTCCACATCATCAGTCTTTAGGCAAATGCAAATCCAAAACACAATGAGATACCACTTCACACCCACGAGGATGGCTATAATTTTTTAAAAAATGGAAAATAATGAGGGTTGGCAAGGATGCTTAGAAATCGGAACCCTTGCACATTGCTGATAGGAATGTAAAATGGTCCAGCCTCTACAGAAAACAGCTTGACAGTTGTTCCAAAAGTGAAACATGCAATTACCAAGTGAACCAGCAGTTCTACGCTAAAGATGTAGACTCCAACAAATCGAAGGCAAGTACTCACACAGGTACCCATATGCATATGTTCACAACAGCACTGTGTGTGCTAAATAAAAGGTGGAAACACAGATGTGCATCAACAGATGCATGGATTAACAAATTGTGTTATATACATTTAGTGGAAAGAAAAAGATGAAAAAGAATGAAGTCCCAGCACACACCGCAATGTGGGTGAACCTCTTCCTGAGAAGTGAAAGAAGACAGACACCAAAGGTCCCATGATGCATGATTGCCTTCATAGGAAAGGTCCAGAACAGGAAGCAGATTGTTAGTCTCCAGGGGCAGGGAAGAGGGGGGATGGAGGAACTCATGGGTACAGGGGTCTCCAACTGGGACGATGAAAATCTTTTGGAACTGAACAGAGCTCGTTGTACCATATTGTGAATGTACTAAATGTCACTGATTGGCTCATGTTAAAATGACTAATTTTTGCACTATGCATAAAAATATAGCTGGGCATGATGGTACATGCCTATAATCCCAGTACTTGGGAGACTGAGACAGGAGGATCCCAGGTTCAAGGACAGTCTCATCAAGGAAGCAAGATTCTGGGCAACCTAGAGAGACCCTGTTTCAAAGCAAACAAACAAAATAAATAATAAATAAACTTTCCATTTGTGGAAAGTTGCTGGGAAAAGTGATTCTCCCAGAAAGGGAGGTTGGAGGTTGCCACGTGCTGGGCTTCTTCCTCGGCCTCATTCCAGCATCAAGCTCTCCTGATCTTAGCAAGCTAGCAAAATCCATCCCAATCCTTGTCCCAACCAGCCTTCAACTGCAAGAGACTGGGTCCCTGCCAGGTCTCCAGGAACCTACATGCAGAAAGCAATGCCTGGTGGCCAGAAGACAGGTAGGGTGCAGTGGTGGTGCTGGGGACACTGGAACTGTCTGCTCTTCCCTCCACGGGCATAGCTCTGTATGTACATGCTATGTTCCTCTGGGAAACACGTGGCGTGTCTCCTCCAGAGGCGCCCATCTATAAGGTGACATTGGAGGAAACAGAGGCAGCACAGGTCAGAGGTCCTCTGCATCTTTAGTGAGCCCCACATGGATTACCATGACCAGAGGGGACCCAGGCAGAGAGGCTGGAGAAGTGGTTGTCTTTGGTGACAATGGCCATGTTCTTAGGTGAGAGCTCTCCGACTTTCCCCTACAGGTGATGGGAATCCGTCACCACATCTTAAAGAGGACAGTTGACGTGATCTCATTGAACATTCAAGAATTTCACCCTGGGGGGAGGGGTTGGAAGGAGAGCGTTTCCTGAGGCTTCTACAAAAGTGAATGTCAGATAAGCTTCTTCATCTTTAAGGAAATGTTAAGACAATAACTCATTTGGGGTTTTTGGACTGTATAAAACAACAGTCATAATATCTATCCTTCACCGTGTGCTTAGGCATCGTGCCAAAAGGCCTCACATACAAAGTCTCATTTAATTTACTCTTCCAAACAAGCTAGGTCTGTTAGGTAGATTTGATTGCCTGCCTTTCAGAGGAGAGTGCTAAGTATCAGAGAGTTTGAGATTTTGCCTAAAATCAGCTGGCTACTAGGGCAGAACTGGGTTGAGAAATCACAACCACTTAACTGGTACTCAACTCCTGGGATCCTGAGGTGTATGCCCACAATGCCTCAGGAGTGGGGGTGGGATTAGTTTACATGTCACAGATGAGGAATCAAGGCTCAGAGAAGTTGGGTGTTATAGTTAGATATAAAATGTCCCCTAAAGAGCTCATTTATTAATATTCAGGTCCAGAATAGGAAGCAGATTGGTAGCCCTGCTGGAGTCACCTGCGGTCCAACAAAGGCTTTCAGTGACAGGGAGCGATGCTGGAGATGGCCACACCCCCTGCCTCCTACAGAGGCATGAGCACAAGCAGACAGGGGACAAGGGCTCTCAACAGTACATCTCCCTCTGACAGCTTCCCTTGACAGTCTCCCTGTTCTGGTGGCTAAGCAATTTTATATAATTGGTGCTAACTTCTGTATGCCCAGAAAAGCCAAAGCAATTTATTTAGGAGCTAAATTCAAGTCCTTTATCAAACTGCATAAAGAATTGTGACTGTATCTAAAAGTCAAGAAGAAATGAAGTGGAGTAAATGGAGTCTTTTAAGTCTGAGGCTCCATGTGACTCCTGCAGGTGAGGACTGAGCCCAACCTCTGGAATCAGATCCCCAGGCAGCCTGTCCACATGTGCACCTTCTCTTCAAGAATGGAAATGTGAATTTCTGGTCTCTCCAGAAATAGGGAAATTCCCAGGGCTATTTAATCCCTCAGTTCCCTTTAAACATTTACTTGGGTAATTACAAATGGCATCCACACACTTGCTACCCTGAAGTCACCATGAAAAGACTTTTTACCTATTTTATTAAATCATGAAAATTTTCACAAAGTGGTTCCATAATCCCCAGTTCTTTACCACTACTAATTATAAAGTAGATATTTAAATGTAAGCAACTTTTGGAGGTGACTCACTACATTTTTGTGCCCTATTTTTATGACACAGCCCAATTTCAACCAAAGTAAAATACAAGAAAAGAAAAATGTGGATGGATCTTTGAATATAACCATAAGGGATTTTCCCAAAAGAGCATCACTTCAATCTTTTTCAATAACATCTTGGAGAAATCTTCTTCAAATAATTCCAAAGATTTCTTCTTGTTTCACCCTAATAACTTCAGAAATTTTGGGGTGGTAAGAGGGAAAGATGGGACTTATCATCATTGGGTCAGGGATAAAGGAGTGTTATGGTTAGATATAGAAAGGTCCCTTGTGGAACTCATAAATTGGTATTTGGAGTTAATATAATTGAGTCTTAGGCCGGGCGTGGTGGTGCACACTTGTAATCCCAGTCCTTGGGAGGCTGAGACCGGAGGATCCGGGTTCGCGGCCAGCCTCAACTCTCTCACTGTCTGTCCCTGTCTCTCTCTCTCTATCTCCTTAGTGAGGCCCTCCTCAACTTCGTGAGACCCGGTTTCAAAATAAAGTACAAAAAATAGGGCCGGGGGTGTAGCTCGGAGGTAGAACACCCCTGGGTTCAATCCCTGGTACCGCAAAAAAAAAAAAATGAGTCTTGAGGGTTGTAATCCAGCAGTGGATAAATCCATTTAAATGGATTTATCTGGGTGGTGGCTGGAGGGGGTGGATCCCTGGGGGTGCGGCCTTGGGGATTATGTATGGTCCCTCCTCCCCCTGCTTGCTCTTTCTTGCTTCTGGCCTCCATGATGTGAGTAGCACAGCCCATGTGCTCTCCCTCTCTCTGTCTCCCGCCTCCATGCCCTGAGATCCGTGGTCGTCAGTCACACATGGACTGAGCCTGAAACCATAAGAAATTAAATCTTCTTTCCTCTAAGTTATGTGGTCTGGTCTTTAGATTATGGCTATGAGAATGCTGACCAGAACAGGGAGGGATGATAGACCAAGTGCCCAAGACCCCAGAGTGGCGTCGGTCTCTTCAGCTTTGGAGTGGAGATGCCTAAGGTGCATGAATGGACACCCAATTGGTAGGGTTGGTGGACAGGTTAGGGATCTGTATGTGGAATGCTGCCTTCTTTGAGGAAAAGGTAACCACCAGCAAGGGTGTGGGTCCCAGGGCCCTAGCTCAGCCGTACAAGAAAGGAAACTTTATTTTCTGTGACTTGCATTGCACCTGGCAACCTTCATGGTAGGTGGAACTTGAGACAATAGAGGAGAGATTCAATAATATCAGATTTATGAATTAAGCCTGAAAAACCAGACTGGAGCATATGAGGGATAAAGTTATGTAAAGCTGTCAAAACAAACCTGGATGACATAGTGATTTTTGGAAGAAACTATGGCAGAGCAAGAAAGGAAACTTTATGGGATTTTCTTCAGTCCCATGGGTGGCTCTCTGGGCAGTGCCCCAGAGACATATTGAAGCATCCTATCTAAGATCAGACCAGCAGCTTCCGGAACCAGTCCAAATACAGGTACCAGGATGTCCACATTGAAACCACCCAGAAATGTTTTTAAAGCACTCAGACCTCTTTCTCAGAATCAGTGGGGCTAGAGAGATCTGGGATTTTGTGATTTTCTTAATGCTCAAGCAAGAGATTCTAATTTACAGTTGAATCGGGGGTCCTTAGTAGAGAAAGTTTAATTTTCCAAAAATTAATTCTTTTGGCTTTTAGTAGAAAATCTCAATTTCTGCAGTTTTTCTTTTCTTTTTTTTTTCAAGTAACTGACTGATATTGCCAGTGCAGGAAAAATTAATGAGATTGTGGATAGGGAAATATTTTGATTTGGGGTGATTTATTAAGCTTAAAGTTCTAGACCATTTGTCAAATATGAGTATTATATTAATTTCCAAATTGGTTTGTTTTCTATAGAAAACCAACATGTCAGTCCTAAACTTGTATTTAGCATTATGGTTGACTGGGTTTTTAAGCTTAGAATAAAAGTAATACATAATGCGAAAGTAACAGAATGTGGACACGCAGAGAAGGTGGAAAGAAGAGGTTAAACAAAGAGAAGAAAAATAGGTCACCCAAAAGTCAGTAACTATGTTAATATTTCTACGTTAATATTTCTACGTTAATATATATATATATTTGCAGAAATATATATAAATATATATAATATATAATATATAATTTATATAATTTATATTTAAATATATTAAATATAAATATATATTAATATATATGTTTATATATATATATATTATATATATATATATATTCAGCCCATTTCTGTGTTAATACATACACACATACAAAAGTACACCAACAACATTTGTGCACTTCCCCCGCAGCCTCAACAAAAAGGACTTGTTTGCGCCCAGCAGCCTGCTATTATCCAGAACACTTGGTTACAAAAGACAAACACAATTTCTAGCTAACATAAGCAGCAAAGTCACTGTGGCAGACAAAAGAATTGCTCCCCAAAGATGTCCATACCCTCATCCACACAACCTGTGAACATGTCGTCTTCCTTGGTAAAATGGATGTTTTAGTTCGATTTTCCATCACTGTGACCAAAAGACCTGACACAAACAACATAGAGGATGAAAATTTTATTTGGCTCATGGTCACAGAGGTACAGCCCATAGTTGGCCAACTCCAAGGCACACGTCATGGCGGCACAGCGTGGAGGAGGAAAGCTGAGCTCAATTCAGTGGCAGCGGGCATCAGAGAAAACGGAAGGCAGGAAGTGACCAGGGACAGATATAATCCCCAAGACCAGACCCAAGTGAGTGACCTGCGTCCTCCAGCCATGCCCCAACTACCTAAGTTACCACCCAGTAAATCCACTCAAATTATTACTCCTTCAGCGGATTTATCTACTCGTGAGATTAGAGCCTTGATTCAATTATTTCACCCCTGGACATTTCTGAATTGCCAATGCATGAGCTTTTCCAAGGGACATTCTATATTCAAACCATAACAAAGGGCTTTGTATGTGTGAATAAGCTAAGGGTTTGTAGACAGGAAGTGATTTTGGGTAATCACAGACCCCAATCTAATCACAGGGGTTCTTATAAGAGAGAAGCAGAAGGTCAGAGTCAGTGGCACAAGGAGATACAACCTTAGAGGCAGAGGAGGGAGTGAGGCAGCCTACAGAAACTGGAAAAGGCAAGAAATGGGCCTTTCCCTGAGGCCCCCACAAGGGAGCCTGCCCTGCACACACCTTGACTTTAGCCCCATAAGACCCAGTTTGGATTTCTGACCTCCAAAACTGTAAGACAATCGACGTATGCTGCTTTCAGGCATCAAGCTGCGGTGGTCTCTTCCAGCAGCCATGGACACTCACAGAGGCACCTCAGTGGAAGGGCACCTCCTGGCTCCCAGACCCAACCAGAAGGCTGGAGAGGCCGGCTGTCACAGATGAACAAAGCAAGGCCCAGCCAAAGTCTTGCTACACCGAAAATCTGCAAGACCCTCTGAACACTTCACCTCCAGCAACCTCATCAGAACTGCCCCCACTCACCGCCAGGGGATTCACACCCCTCCAGCAGATGCCTGGCCTGGATAGTGGACTTCTCCACTCACTGCAGCTGCCCCGGAGACCTCCGACTGTGCTTGCATCCTCTCCTGTGGGGGCCCACGTTCTGGGCAAAGCATCTGCTGGTCTTCCTCCCACTGGTGGGGCATGCCTGTAATCCCAGTACTTGGGAAGCTGAGACAGGAGGATCACAGGTTCAAGTATAGCCTCGGCAAGTGGTGAGACTCTCCTCAACCTAAAAAAATAGGGCTGGGGGTATAGCTTGGAGGTAGAATGGCCTTGGGTTCAATTCCCAGTACCACAAGAAGAAGAAGAAGAAGAAGAAGAAGAAGAAGAAGAAGAAGAGGAGGAGGAGGAGGAGGAGGAGGAGGAGGAGGAGGAGAAAGAAGAAAAAGAAGAAGAAGAAAAGGAGGAGGAGCAGGAGGAGGAGGGAGGGAGGAGGAGGGAGGAAGAAGAGGAGAAAGAGGAGGAGGAGGAAGATGATCCTTCTCCTTCTCTGGCCTCACCTCCCTCTGCAGGGCTGAGACCCTGCCTCCCATCTGTTTTGAAATTCCAAACTCAACAGGGGCATGGGGATACCTGGAAGCCAAGAGGGCAGCTCCAGGGTCTGGCTTCCTGTAACATCCCCATCTCGTTGGTTATAGATCTACACTGTAATTTCTAGAAGGCGCCTTAGTACGGGTGAAGCATTGAGGTTGCTTCTTGCCTTTCGTTCTTGTAGACAGCACTGTGGTGAATGTCTGTCTAGCTGGCTCTGGGCACATCCGTGGTTCTTTCCTCAGTTTAAATTTCTCAAAGTTTAACTCCTGCATCGATGATGGAGTGGAGCAGAATCCACAGGCGTGCCACCATGCCACACACCTGCACCATGACCTGGCACAGAGGCCAGCATTCATGTAGCCAAGATACACATGTGTCTTGCACACTTAGAGTGTTATAAGCAGCAGCAAAAATTATACACAACTGACATTAATTGTGGGGCCTCACGTGGCTACCCAGTGTCATCGGAGGTTCTGTGCTCTTTCTTCATTCTAGAAAGATGGCATGCCGGACATCCAAGTAACAAGTCTACTGCCCCCAGCACTGGTATTAAGAAAGAGCACTGTTTCAATGATGAATACTAGATGTTCAAACGTTTCTTCTGTGTCGCAACTTGAAGAGCCCTAGAGTTGGTGTTGGAAACAGGTGGTAGAAGTGTGAATTGTAGCTATCTTTCCAGCATGACAGTATAGTTTGAACACTATCCATAAGTGTGTGTGCATGCTTGCACACACGTGTGCATATGACACATGAACAGAATGAGCAGATTAAAACCTCAGTGCACCCAGGCCAGATAGAAGATTCCAGATCAATAATGGGGTGTGAGAAAGACGGAAGTCCTACGTCCACCAATGCAGATGTCAGAAGGGGTCAAATATCCACAGTTTCTTTATTGGAAAAACACCTCTTGCCTCGTCTGTTAACATGGCCGCATAGCTCACGGTGTCTCCCTTCTTCCCCTGGCTTTCTGTCCTCATCCAGTCTCCAGTTCTAGCTAATCTGAGGCCGGGGTACCACACACAGCTAGCACATAGGGACCTCAGAGGGGAGGTTTTGTAATCGATTAAAAAACTCGACCTGAATTAGTATTAGGTTTTCCTTATGTTTAATTAAGTCTAATTAAACAATGCCGACATCTTCCTGGCACCTGCGGTGCAATTATGTTAAATATTTAATGCTTGTGAAGGATTAGGCTGCGCTTCTAATCTATAGCTAACAATCTGTTGCCTCTCTGGAGTATTTTTTTATTTAGTTCTGCTTTTGTATAATGAGTCACATTTCAAAGGAATTTGTTAAAGACCCCAGCGTTGGAGGGGCCCTGTCGTTGCCCGATGGGCTGGGGAGCAGGGGCATCGCCCTGTGCTGCTCAGGTTTGGGGCTGGGCCACGGGGGTCCTTTCCCAGGAAGAGAGGACGGTGAAGGCTAAAGGCATCAGGCATGGAGGGGGCGGCTTCAGGAGCCTTCTCAGCTCCACGGAGCCCAACGATGAAGACTCTGAGCTGGCACTGCGACACCTCGGACACTGGGAGCGTTTCATTGTGCACCCGGGGCCTCTCTCCTAGAGGGCAGTCAGCTGTGCCATGAACACATGCATTGGTGTGTCTATACCACTTCCCCACCACACCCCATCCATCCGCCTCACTGGGGAGGTAAAGCCAATTTACAGAGCCCAGCACCTGTTCCAAAGAACTCACTTCAAAGAAAAGGCCTTGAGTATTTCTGGAAACAAAACCACCTGTGCTGAGTCAGGGAGCTGCTAGGATGCCGAGCGAGCCTTTCTTCCAAAGGAAAGCCCATCCCTCTCCATTCCCTGGCCCCAGATGATGCTCACAGAAGAAACACCAAGTGCTCTCTGCATATGTAACAATGAGTACAAGACCCTGGGAACCGGAATTTCTGTTTCATTTCTCTAAAAACTTCTAATAATAAACACATTTAGGGGCAGAGGGCAGATTTATCTAAGTCACTTTCATCTCTTTTTTTTTCTTTTTTTGTTTTGTTTTGTTTGTTTGTTTGTTTGAAACAGGTTCTCACTAAGTTGCCAAGGCTGGCCTAAAACCTGCGATCCTCCTGTCTCAGCCTCCCAAGTACTGGGATCACAGGTGTGCGCCACCACACCCAGCTAGTCATTTTCAACTGGCTAAATCTGTGCCATCAATATTTTCAGGATCCTTAAAGAGTCCCTCTCCTCAGCAGGGCCAGGCAGATACTTCTTAGAAGTTTGGTAGAAGATCCAGGAGCCCCTTGGGTTAAATCAAGAGGACTTCTCAAAATTTAAATTAGCACAGCAGACGCACATTCTGTTAGGGAATGAATTGTCTTCTGTCTTTGACGTTCTTGAGCAGAATTGAGAACGGACCTACTCCTTGCTGTTATGCCCCACCTCTTCTGGAAGAGAATTCGAGAACAATTCCAGGAGAGGGTGGCTACCCCACAAACCCACAGGTCCTGCCCCAAGATTCCCCCCAAATCAGGAAGACAGGGAAGGAGGGAGTAGAAAGCCAGGCACATGCTCCGGAAGAGAGCTCCGTCCAACGACTAGGAGACGCTCACTGCGGGTGAGATGAACCGCAGGGGCTTTGGGGTTCACAATGAGTCCATATATTTCTGATACGCAGAAGTGCCGTTCCATTCCACAGCCAGTGGTTCCCGGGGTGCATTCCAAGTGTGGCTCTTACAAGCATGTACCCCCAAATGAAAAATGACCGTGCCCAAGCCAAGGCAGTGGCCAGAACTGGGAAATCGCTCTTCACCACCTGTTGAGAAGGCTAAATCATATATATTCAGGAGCATCCCTGGATTTCCAAAAGTCACTTACACTTATGTAAAATTAATAGGGTATTCATTATGAAATCCATGTGGCATCTTATTAAACGCTCCCTGTCACTGGGAACGGAAGGTGGAGGCTCCTTAAGCTAGGGTTTTGTTGCCCTCTAGTGAAAGAGGTCAGCATTATGCATGCAAAATTATTTTGATCCCTGCATAATTAATACTTACTGAGGTCTGAAGAAGAGAATCAAGCCCCAGCCTGTTGATGAGGGATAAGCGTGTGCGTGCGTGTGCGCGTGTGTGCGTGTGTGCGTGTGTGTGTGTGTGTGTGTGTGTGTGTGTGCATTTTCCCATCCCCCATTCCCCCAGCCCCTCTGAACTTGACTTGGTT
This sequence comes from Glis glis, assembly GCA_004027185.1. Taxonomy (NCBI): domain Eukaryota; kingdom Metazoa; phylum Chordata; class Mammalia; order Rodentia; family Gliridae; genus Glis; species Glis glis. The sequence goes on along the minus strand of PVJS01000878.1, from coordinate 19,523 downwards.
AACATACGGAAGCCACTGCTTCTCCCTGTCACTTTTATTCTCTGGCATGGAAGTTTAGTTTTATATGGCTATCAACAGGCAAAGATCCAAGCACAAAGCATAAATCAACAGAGCTGATCTGAGACACAGAGCTTTAATGCATAAGTATATATTTAATGTGTCTGCTGAAAGAATGTCTAATTACCCTGTCATTGAACAAAGCGCATGTTCAACGGTGATAAATTATGCCATCCTTTACTTCTGCAAAACATATTGAGATTTAGGGAAGCTGCTGCAAAAAAAGCTCTCCGTGCCATGTACCCGATGGGACAGGCTGGCGCCCAGACCTCCGCAGGAGCAGCGAGGAGAAACAGCGGGCAACTTCCTAACGCTGCCTTTCCGGCCCCGGCTGCTACACCGGGCCAGAAGCAAGCCCCGTCAGAGGGACAAATCTCCTGTGCTGTGTGCTGCCTTCTTGTCGTCACTAGCTTCATGGTGTCTATATTCTGCCATCTAAATCCCACCTTGCCAGGAGGCTGGATTCCAACACCCAGGGAGAAGCCGGTCTCTATTCCAGAAGAAGGCAAAGGGGTGCCTCAGTACCTCCCACCTGGGCCTCCGATGTAGGAGCAAGGCTGAGCATGTTCCCAAAGCTTACTCTCAGTCCTGCCCCCAGAGGGGACAAGACTCTGGCATCAGGTGCTGGGTCTCAGAATTCACACCCCTCCCCCAAGGGATTGCAGACACACGGCTGAAGGTAATTCAGCACCATCCCCTGTGAACTGCACGTGGAGATAACGTGGGGAGAGGACACATTGGGGGGGCATCGTGGGTTATAAGAAACTAATCGAGGTGCAAGTACTGACAGGCGGGGAAGGAGCAGCCCAGGCCAGTGCTGCGGAGGCTGTTCCGGGCGTGAGATGGAGAAGGTGCCCCCGCTAAAGTTGGTCCAGCGTGGGTCAGGTCAGTAAGCAGGCCATCCCCCGTCCACACCCGCTTTCTTCCCTGCGAGGTCCACTCATTTTCCTTGCCAGGATCTGGATCCCCAGGTTTCTCCCTTCAACGCTGGCCACCAGGGTGGGTGGACAGGAGGGGCAGCACTGGCGGACAGAGCTAGGCATCTTTATTATGCAACAGCAGAGTAGGAACCACGCTGTGCTCTGTGATTTGTGCAGCGCTTGGTCCCAGGGACACAGACGCACCGGGTTTCTATTTATGTCAGCAAGAGACATAACAAACCAGGGGGAGAAAATATGAATCCTCCTGCCTTGGTATCTCTTCCTTTCCCGAGAGAAAGCACAGAGCAGCAGTCTCTCTCCTCAATGGCGATTATATTTCTTATTTCTTTGATTACGTCTTGTAATGGCGCTCTTTTATTTACCGGCATGTAAGAGAAAGCTTTCCCGTGATGTCTCCATCATGTGTGAAATATGGAGCCAGCAACATCGGCCCTTTTATTTGCTTTACTGGATTGTGATCTATCGACTGAAGGGCAAATGAAAAATAGAGATAAAAAATCTATTTCTGATACCATATTGGCTCTAAAATGTCAAAGTTTTCTTTATTGCTTCAGGAGATTTGTGTCCTTATTTATCTTCCTCCGTTTATTTTCAAAGGCTGCTGTTGCGCTGTTCGCCTGGATGGTGTTGTCTTGTACGTTCAGGGCTCTCCTCGCTGCTGCTGCTGCTGCTGCCCGTGGGATTTTATGGAGGTTCCCTAAAGGCAGCTGAGAAAGAGAAGTGGGGGAGCCCAGCCCAGCAGACTGGCTGCAGTCAGCCATGGGTGTTGGGCAGCTGACCGGTGCCCTGTGCACATGGACTGAGCACATTTTAGTCATTGGAAAGAACCTGCCAGCACTCCAGCTCTTAGAACACGGAGACATCAATAGACACACAAAATGTCCTGCTCCCATGGGACACTTTAGGGTCTCCAGTAATGTGGCCAGAATGGAGTTACCCAGGCTGTGCTCCACAGACATTATTTTTTTTTTTTTTGGCAGTACTAGGGGATTGAACCCAGGGGCATTCTGTCCCGGTGACGAAATACAAGAGATACTCAGCTTATAAGAAGGAAAGGTTTGTAATGTCTCACAGTTTCAGAGGTTGCAGTCCATGGTCACTTGAACCCATTACTTCGGGCCTATGGCAAGGCAGAGCATCATGGCAGAGCAGGTGGTAGAGCAGAGCTGCTCATCTCATGGAGGCCAGAAAGCAAATAAAAAGAAATGAGGGAGCAGGACCCCAATACCCCAGCCAAGGCATGCCCCCAGAAACTTCCTCTAGACCTCAAGCGCATGCCCCCAGTGACCTCACTTCCTCCTTATAGACCTTGAGGCCGCGCCCCCAATGACCTCACTTCCTCCCTCTAGACTCAAGGGCACGCCCCCAGTGACCTCATTTCCTCCCTCTAGACTCAAGGGCACACCCCCAGTGACCTCACTTCCTGCCTCTAGACTCAAGGGCACACCCCCAGTGACATCACTTCCTGCCTCCAGGCCCTACCTCCTAAGGGTTCCACTGCCTCCCAACAGCCCCATAGGTTAGGACCAAGCCTTCAACATTGGGTCTTCGGGGGACACCCCAGATGGAAACCATAAACTCTAGCCTTCGTTTTGTCTTCTTAACCAGGAGATTGGCTCCCTGGGAGTCGAGTCCACCTCCACCTTTCAGACCAATGTCTCATCTCTCAAGCCCTGGAACAAGGATGGGCATGTATCCTGTGGTCCACAAAGATGGGCCCAGAGACCTCTCATGGCTTAGCAAGGCTGGGTTAAGACTCAGGGTGCGCAAAGGAGTCAGGACGTCATAAACCGCCTCAGAGCACTTAGAGACATTTCCCTTCAAGAACCTTCTCTCAAATTACCCCCTTCCTGCAAGCTCAGGGGCGTTGGCATTGCTGCAGGGATTCCAAGAGGAGGAAGCGGAACTGTGTGAACTGTGTGGTCCCTGCATCCTGTGGCCAGTCACTGTGCCTCTCAGGTTCCACATTCTGATGATAAAAAACTGCCCCTGCAGAGTCGGACCAGGATCCAGATGTCTGAAGGCCAACTGGATACTCCAGGGGCTCTGGTAAGGAGCTGGAGTCCCCTCAACCACCTGTACTGTCCCTTACTTTGAAGCTGTGACATTAGATCAATGTCTCCAAGGCTTTTAAATATTTTCTCTGGCTTTTCCTGCCAGTCATTTCTGGGAAGGTCCAGGAGCAGGCTGTGGTTGTATCTGACCAAGGCACCATTGCAGGGAGGCCTTAGTGACCCCAGGTCCTGAGGGTGTGGCGTAGGCGGTCGGGGAGCTCGAGACCCATTGGTTGAAGTGGATGCAAGGCCTGGTTTGTGAGTCCTTACTCCTGCGCACGATGTTCCAGCTCTGTCGGCTTAGCCAGGCAACTTCTCAACAACTGTCTGATGGAGGGGACACTGCTGCTGGGGGAGGTCTTGGTCCTCCTCCTCCTGCCAGGCACATCGCATCCAGTGGAGGAGCGCCATCAGCCCTGGGGAAACTCAGAGCATTTAGTAATAGTGCTACAGCCACGCTCATGACTGAATGCACCAGATGATGGTGACTGGATTTGGGGAGGTGACTGGTGTGTCGTACATAATCATGTGCCCCACCTCAACAATCATTTGCCCAACAAAACCACTCAGCTAAGAACTCAGCCCTCTGGTCTGCCCAACTACAGTCTTTTCCTCTCGCCTACACTGCCAGCCAGAGAGAGTAAAATTCCCAGCATTCCTCAGGAGAAAGATGCCACACAGATTAAAGTTCCTAGCAACTCATCTCTGGATAGAACAGCCAGACAGGACTCCAGCCCAGAATAATCACAACAAACTACCCATGGCGTCCTTCACTCACCGGGCCGCGGTCTGGGAAGGCATTTACATTTTCCATGCAATAAATCAAAGGCGAGATACCATTGTTTCTAATTTATCTTGTAGACGGCTCCAGTGATATCTTGCCGCTGCAAATATTTTTTAATATTTCTTAAAAAGCAGAAGATAAACGGGTCCTAGATGCCCAATGTGGCCGCTATCTCACACCCAAAACTTGATTTCGGGGGATGTGTTTTCTCCTCCTTTCAGTTTCTAAAGAAAGCGATATTCAAATTACGTCGCGCAAGCCCTAACTGTCAACATTAAAATATTGGCTTTGCTCAAACCTGTCTTCAAAAGAGAAAACATTAACAATTGTGATCATGAGTAGACCGGGTATACCAACTACATGAATTATGAATCACAAGGCAAAAATGTGTGTTGTTTTTCCTGCAGAGACATGGAACTGGATGGTATAACCCATGTGAATGTTGGCGTCGTTCAGGGCCTCAGCTCACCTCCACCCTGCTGTTAATCAGCAAAAAACACCCCCTTTTTGTTCTATCTCCACGTACACAGCACACAGGACGTGGTCTGCAAGTGCTGGCCAAGTGGGTGGCTAAAAATCACTTTAATTGTAGGAAAGTGGCATTAATTTGGATTCTGCAACTTTAGAATTTGTACTTGTGTGGTCAGACTTTGGCTTAAAAATATCTTTATGATCTTCATGGGGAAAATTTGATTTAGTAGACAGACCTCAGCACAAACATAATTACTAGGGAAACGCGTGCCATGCCTGAGAGCGCATGCAGATTCTAAGCAGGCCTGGCTCATCCGTTTCCTATAAATTCTTATTATATGCTAATTGCCAACCATATTAACCTGCATTCCATTTTTATCATGAAATAATGTGGCTTCTTATAATTAAAAAACTAGGTCCACGGTGTATGGAATAACAAATGCAGTTGGCCTTGGTTGTGTGTCCCAAGAGGTGGGGGTGCTTCTCCTCGCCCTCCTGTTACTAGCAAGTGAGGCTCAGCAGGCTTCTGCCCGATGGCTGAACTCAAGCTGAAGTCAACCTTGAAGAAATAAAGCTGTTTTAAAAGAAGTAATCAGGTGGTGCCCATCTGTAATCCCAGTGCTTGGGAGGCTGAGACAGGAGGATCCCAGGTTGGAAGTCAGCCTCAGCAACTTAGCAAGACCCTCAGCAACCTAGCCAGACCATGTTTCAATATAAAAAGGGCTGGGATGTATTTCAGAGGTAGAATACCCTTGAGTTCAATCCCTAATACCAATAAAAAAGAGAAAGAGAGAGAGAGGAAGAAAGAGAAGAAAAGGATGTGCTGTCCCATGCCTGCCCTGGCTAAGGGATTAAGATTCACCCTTAACAGCAGCAAAGGTCTCCACGTGCCACTGAGCATGTTGTTGTGTTGCTTTGTCCTTCTGTATCTGTCTGTCTTCTTCCTCCTCCAGTCTGTCCTTTGTGAAATCAACCCACTGATCTGTCTTCAGCACATGCTATGCAAACACTAGGTGAACTAGCCTGCTCCTCTGCGAGCCTCCGAGCCAGGATGCTGTGGGGCTATTGAGCCCAGAGCAGATAAAGCCCTGACAACCAGTCGCTTGGTCCTTTCAGGGCTGTGAACAACAGAAGGCTGCTGTGGACCAAGTCCCCACCACTGCAGGAGCTTGAGTTCAGCGCCCATCGATCGCCAGGACTGGGCCAGCACAGTGGGGCCTGGAGGCCTTTTCAGAATGTCCTGATGGCTCAGGAGCAGGCCCAGGAAGGAAAGCCAGAAAGTCATAGGCCACCATGCCTATCACCCACTAAGTCAATCACTCGCTCCTGAATGACTGACAGCCCCTGACTCCTGGGCGTGCCTGGCATTGGCCAGTCGGCCGAAAGCAGGTCAGGCCCCCGACCTGGTGGTGCTGAGAGGGAACCTCACTCTGTCCCTGGCTTCCGGCTTCTCACGCCAGACATGCTGCTCAGCATCAGGCCCTGCCTCCCACAGCTTCACTCCCATCCGGGTCTAATTGACACTTTCTGGCGCACTGTCCCCAAATGCAGCCGGGAGCTCCTCCATGTCCAGATTGGACCCTCCCTAGAGTGTCCAAAAAGCTCAGGCTCCGTGTCCACAGGACCCAGAGTGGAGTGGGGGGACAGGGAGCTCTGCAGAGTCACCGTCGGAAACTCAGATGGCGGAAGACACAGCTCGCTTGGTTCTTGCTGTAGCTGGCATGGGTGGCAGCTCCCCGCTCCTACAGGGACGGAGACTGAGCCTTCAGGGAGCATGTCTGTCCCAGATGCCTGAGCTGTAGAGGGTCCTCAGACAGCCAAGGAAAGTGCCCACCCATGGCCCAGCCGCCAGCAGCACAGGCTCAGCCTCACACCCCCACCTGCAGTTAGACTGGCTTGTTCCTAACAAACCCTGACCCCAGACACCCCCAGGTCCACTAGACACCCTGCAGTGGAGTGACCTCCCCAGTCCCGCCTCTTTCTACCCCCATCACCTCTACCTTCAGGACCCCATTGTCTTTATACAACAGCCCTTCTGTTCCTAGGAGCCCAGGAAACTGTCTGGGGGTCTCCTTCCTTGCAGGCAACATCTACAGCAACCTTTTACACAGATGGAGGCTAGACGGGCCGAGGTTGTGTGCATGTGCATGACCACCCATCCCCCGTCCTCTCCCCGGGCAGGCATGAAGGACTGGACCCCAGACTCTCTGGGACAGTGAGCAGCTTGCCCCTGACACCCACATATCCCAAGCATGGGTGATGCTACGTCTTACCCATCTGTGAAAGAGAGTGCCTGCATGGATGGACCAACTTCTATCAAAGCCACTTCAACTTACTGCAAACCTGTTGGAGATAAGGCCTTGGGGGGGCACAGTGGAAGGGGAACGGGCCTCATCGCATACACTTTCCTCAACACTGCTTCCCGGTCCGGAGTGTGATTTACGCCAGACCAGGCCAGGGTCCTCCCTTCCCATGCCCAGTCATCTACAAACTTGAGCCCGCGGTGGGGCCACGGCTGGTTGGGGATGGATGTTTCCCCAGATGACCAAAAGCACAGGCCCGAGGCCAGAGCCTTGAACACCTCACCCTTGCTCGGCTCCTGCTTCACCTGTCTCTAGCAAATGCCTGCGTTCTAAGCGCCATGCCGGCTTCCGCAGGGAACCTGTCCATCGGAGAACAAAGCCACCCTCCATGTCTACTGAGAGGGTGACGACAGGGATGAGCCTGTCTCCTTTGTGGCTTCCTCTGTAATTAAAGTGAAGAAGTGGCCAGGCCCCCTGTCGAGGCCCTGCTTGGGCCCCGAGAGCAGGTCTAATCACTTTGCAAGGTGAGGCCTCTGAACAACCAATAAATCACCAGGCTGACGATGATGACTGTGATTAACGGACAGGGAGCCTAATTAAAGTGTGCACTTTGACCAGAGCCACGTCCAGAGCATCTTTGAATACTCTGTGTATTAATGACAGGGATGTCCTCCCGGGCTGTCCAGCAGGTAGATGGGGAGGGGGCGATCCCGAAGCCCTCTGTTCTGCTGGTGGCTGGTCAGGCTGCCACGGGGACAGAAGAAACCTCATGGCCTCACCTCTGCGTCTCAAGTTCAACTCCTGGGTGCCACGTTCCTGGGAGGCCAAGGGTGGGCCCATCGAGGAGGGGGAGGTCCTTGAAAGGCCCACACGGTCAAGCGGCCCTGTGTCCTTCTCCCCTCCTGTGGGCTTCTGGTTGGTATCTGCCTTGGGCTGGGGTGGCGGGCCTAGACTCCCTTGGGAAAGCCCTCCTCTTTCTCAGCCTGGGTGGCTCGGCTGGGCTCACAACACATCCTGTCCCCACTCCGCACTCAGGCATGCACAGAGGATCCTGTGTCGCCCCTTTAGGGGATTCTGCCTGCACGTGAAGGCCATGAAGAGGACACAGGAGAAGACGTGTATGGGTATCTCGGAGCACCGGTGTTCAGCTTCGTGTACCACTGGGCTCTTCCCACTCATGCCCTCAGAGGGGTCTCACCAGCTGCACTCCATGGCCACTCGGGGCCTCTAGCCACTATCTGAGAGCCACTGATGACAAAGGAGCCAAGGGACAGATGTCCAAAGACCCCCCCAATTCCAGAGCCCTGACCCTCCCCATTTCCCCATTTCCAACCTCCTTCCCTGCCTCTGCCTCTGAGCACCTGCAGAAGCTTCCGGGAGCAATGCCCAGCCTGCTGCCGGGCTGCACACAGCCTCCTGAGCTTGCAAACAGCCTGTGAGCACATCGCCATAGCTGCAAAGGAGTCCCTGCAACTCCGATTTCCTTCCTGAGTCAGGAGAGGGCCATCAGAGCAGGACCCGAGTCCCTGTGAGACCACGACGTGGCATGGGCACCAGCCCCAGAGATGTCGAACACGGCAGAGTCGCGTTGACACCCCAGACTTGTTCCGTGGGGGGTAAGGGCATGGCTTCTGGGACCAGACCCTCCCTGAGCTAATACTGCTTCTATGACTTCCCAAGGTTTATCACTCACAGCTCCGGGCCTCAGTTTCCCCATGGGCATGCTGAGGAATAAGAGGCATCTTCGCAGTCCTTGGACAGTGTGAGTCAGAGGTGTCACTCTGCACCTGACCCCTTCCATGGCCTCCTGTGACAGGTGGGAAGGGTCACCTACACTGCTCTGCGGGTCCCCATGCCCACTTCCCTCCCGAGGTTTGACTTTCCGATTTTTTTTTTTTTTTTTTTGCTCTGAACAACAGAAATTGAATCTCTCACAGCCCAGAAGCAGAAATGTGAATCGAGGCATTGGCGGGGCTGCGGCCCCCTCTCCACTGTGCCTCCTCTCTCCCTGCATCTTGGAGCCCCTGCCTCCCTCCCTCTTACAAGGACACCTGTCACTGGATCAAGGGCCACCAGGGGAATCCAGGATGATCTCCCCAGGACAAGATCCTTCACGCAATTCTGTCTGCGGGGACCTTCTTCCACATAAGGTCCCAGCCACAGGTTCGAGATCGGGCACATCCGGACACATCCTCTCGGGTTTCATTCATCCTTCCAAGGTGAATTTGTAGTAAACCTCCCCTAGTTCTCCCTTATTTTCATTTGTTTGCTCTACTTTGGAACACCCAAAGACAACAGTGAAGGGGTTTCCTGTCTCCAGTTGCCAGGACATCCGCTACGCTACACACATGTATAGTGGCAAAAGATGCGACCGTTTCAAGTGTGCAAGCCGGTGGTGTTATGCACAGTCAGTGAATGACCATCAGCATCCCACTCCCAAGATGCTCGGCCCACTGATCCCTCGGGGGCACTTAGTGGACAGGACACTTCCCGAGGCCCCTGAGGACTCCCCATCCCTTTCCCCTCATCCCTGTCCACCATGGGCCTGTCTACAGTATCTTGACCACAGATGTATTTACGTCATTTAGCACAGCCACACGGTCTCACCAGGGTATCCTCCATCCCAGAAGTGGGTCTGGCCCGTGCCGAGGACCCGCACATGCGCTCTGTGCATGAACACGGGCATGGGCTCATGAGCCGACTCCTGGAAAGATTTTAGTTCCGTGCTCCACGCCCTGCAAGGACTTGATGAGGTGTGTGATTGCTAGTCCACACTTCAGCACTGCGGTTCCGTTTAGCTCTTCCGTGCAAGCACCACAGGCTCCTCTCAAACTTGCTCGTGTCAGTTGCAGAGAGAGAGATGATAAGAAAGCCGTACAAGGAGTCCGAAGGAAACAGGCACACCCAGGCTGTGAGGCTGGCTCTCCCAGTGACCAGTGAGAGCGACTATGAATGTGAGGCCTGGGTGGCTCTTCCCAGTGGGACCTCCAGCAACTGCCCAGCCATGGGCAGCCCCTGCCCCTTCCCACCACACCCGACACCGGCAAGTCCTCCCCGTGTGTCAGCTTCAAGTGCATCAGCTTGGTCTGGGTTGGCTCTGCTTGTACTGGAGCCAGACTCAATGCACTAAGTGTCTGTGGCTCAGCCAGGGACAGGATGCTCCCTGGAGAGGCCAGGTTGGGAGAGGCAGGACCACAGGCTACCCACCTGCCTGTCCCCGTGGTGGTTGTGGGCAGGACAGGCACCACACAGAGTCTCCTTTCCGTGGGAGTGGGATGTTGTTCACTGGGGGACCAGTCTCCCACTGGCATCTGCTATGACATTCAGGGGGCAGGGGCGTGGACCCATTCCACAGAACAAAGGTCCCGGGCAGATGCATGCTCTCCCTGAATCGGGCGAGGCAGGTGCTGCTGGATGGCAGGTCCTGCACCCTGAGAGACCAGGATGGATGAGGAAGGTTCCTGCAGCTGAGCCAGGCCTCCACGCCGGCCCCAGAAGCCGGAAGAACAGACCTCTGCAGCTGCAGGCCCAAGAGGACAAAACTGCTTCGCTTAAAAATGTGTGGAATTGCACAGTGAAAGGAGACAGACCGGAGGTGTGGGGGAGTTCGCCTGGCCCTCGGCCACGTGGGCTGGGAAACGTGAGCCCTAAGGGTTTCCTCCTCGCCCCTCCTTCTATCCAGCTGCTTGGCTGGGAAACAAGAGGAAATCAGAGACAGATGATGATGATGGTGATGACTGCTTCCGCTAACACTGTCATAGACGCAGCACCCCTGAGCAGCAGCGACTTTACACACAGAAGTTGTGCAGACAGACCCAGGGAGCACGGGGCGCCCCTGGATCTTAAAGCATTAAAACATCAGGGCTCCCTGAGATCCCAAGGACTCTGTCTTCAAGGAGGGCCCCCAACATCGCTCTGCTAACACCCCCATTCCCTCCAGATCCCCCCTGCTCCAGTCACAGTTAGCCTTCAGCCATTGACTCTTACGCTGACTCAAGCCAGCCATCCCCCACCCAGACTGCACTGGGGTTCCGTCATCTGGTGCAGGATTGAAGGACCTCCACAATCCTGATTGTCTGCTAATTCTGGCCCCCAGTTCCCTCCATCTCTACCTTCCAAAGGTGTTCCAGCCACCATAGACAGCACCTACACATGCCCCCATTTCACCAAGCATGTGGGTCAACAGTTTCCCAGAGCCCAGAACAGAAGGCAGAGACGAGGCCCCTGCAGAACAACCATGACAGGCAGAAGCTGCTCCCCAGGGAACAGGAGAGCGGCCTGGGCTCTGCAAATGGCAAACGGCAAGCAGGTGAGCCCAGGCCACGCGCCCAGGCCACAGATCCATCCTAGTGGTCAGAGCAGCCGAAAAACTAAGAGGGCGGTATACTCTTAGTTGGGCATGGTGCCTCCCGCCTGTAATCCCAATACTTGGGAGGCTGAGACAGGAGAATCTCAGGTTTCAGGACAACCTCAAGAAAGTAGTGAGACTCTCAGCAACCTAGCAAGACCCTATTGCCAACATAAGTAAATAAATAAACAAACAAGCCAATAAATATTTTTAAAAGGGCTGGGGGGAGCCGGCCGTGGTGGCACATGCTTGTAATCTCAGTACTTGGGAGGCTGAGACCGGAGGATCCGGGTTCGCGGCCAGCCTCAGCTACTTAGTGAGTCCCTCCGCAAGCTAGTGAGACCCTGTTTCAAAATAAAGAATAAAAAACAGGGTTGGGGGTGTAGCTCGGAGGTAGACTGCCCCTGGGTTCAATACCCAGTACCGCAAAAAAAAGGGGGGCTGGGGGATGTAGCTCAGAGGTAGAATTCCCCTGGGTTCAATCCCTAGTAACACACACACACACACACACACACACACACACACACACACTCACAAAAGAGGATGGTGTGCTCTAATATTTGCTTCACAGAATCTGTCAATGAAGATAGTAGAAGCAATTATCTTTAGGATTAATCAGAGCTGTACAGAACACCACTCTTCAAGGTGTATGTCCTTGAAGTACCAGCAGCTCTCAAAGGTCATCCCCAGGGAGCCACAGTAAGCCAAATGGCCTGAAGACCCTTTGCGGTCCCGAAGACTTGTCTCTCCAGCAGCCAACTTCAGCGGCCACGTCTGCAGCTTTGAAGGAGGCGATGCCCGCGCAGTGTCACGGAGGGAGAACTGGCCCAGCCAGAGTCGCCTCGCACCTCTCCTTGCACAGAGCAATCCTTGTCTCCCTGGGCGTTCTGTGGAGATACATCCACACCCGTGCAAGGAGCAGCGCTGAGAACGGTGTTCACTGCAGCATGTGTGGTATCAGAAATAAAATTCAACCAGAGAGCCTCTGCCAGAGATACGCCCAAAAGAACTGAAAATAGGTACAGAGACTTGAACGGGAATGTGTATAGTAGCATTATTCACAATAGCCAAACAGTGAAAACAAGCCAAGTGTCCATGGACGGGCGAATGGATGAGCTAAATGTTGTCTATACATACAATGGAATATTATTTAGCCTCAGAAAGGAAGGCAGTCCTCACACCTGCTACATAATGCTCAGCCAAACAAGCCAGGGACAAGAGGACAGATAACATCTGATCCCACTTATGTGAAGTACCTAGAAGAATGGGGAGAATATCAGCTATGGGAGGCCCGGAGGAGGGAGGAATGGAGAGCTATTGCCTAACGGATAGTGTCTGTGTGCAACAATGAAAGTTCTGGAACAGTGAAGGTCGTGTAACATTCTGAATACACTGGATGCCACTGAACTGTGCAGGTAAAATGCTTAAAATGGCCAAGTTTGCACTATGTGTATTTTACCACAATAAAAAGAAATGTAACTATAATTAAACAGCTTTATCTTAGTGCATACTGCTATAACAAATTCCTATGGACCGGCTGGGGGTTTGAACCACAAATGTATCCTCCCACAGTTCAGCAAGCTGCTAAGTCCACTGTCACTGTGCGGGTAGATCGGGGTCTGCTAAGGACCCAGTTCCTGGTTTGCAGACATTTACATCTTTTTTTTTTTCTTGCACTGGGGATTGAACCCAGAGGCATTCTACCTCCAAGCTATATTCCCAGCCCTTTTTAGTTTTTATTTTGAGACAGAGTCTCGCTAGGTTGCTGAGAGTCTCATTAAGTTGTTGAGGCTGGCCTTGAACCTGCAATCCCCCTGTTTCAGGCTCCCAGGTACTGTCTTCTTACAGTGCACTCAGGTGCAGAAGGAGGTCTCTGGCTACTTATGGGGTGCTAATTCCCTCCACAAGAGCTTCCTCAGTACCTAAGCTCCTTGAAGGCCCTTTCTGCTAATGCCATCGGTTGGGGCCATGACTTCTGCATGCATACGGAGGGGCACAAACATTCAGTCCTTAAGCTTAAACCATCCACAGGTAGGGAACTTGTTAGGTAAACTGTTACTTCTACAGCAGGACCAGGGCAACATGGCCTGCAGGCTGCAGTTTGCAGACCCCCCTGGTCTGCACCTTGAAAAACGTATGAAAATTACAAAAAATTAAGTATCTTTATATGTACTCAGAACACAAAGATTTCCAAGATACATTGCAAGGAAACCAGTTTGCCAAGTGAAATAATGTGGTGCGATGACATTCGTGGAAAAACCAAACCCTGCCTTTCTATTCAGTTCCCTCCAAAGTGGGTCTGGGTGGAGGTCAGGGGGAAGTTGTCTGTTTTCTGTTACCTTGGGGTTTTGAACTTTTTTACAAGCATAAAAAATGACGACTGCATGTGGAGAAGTCTGAAGATGCGCTAAAAAATCTGCGGAGGAAGAAGGGAGACGGCTCCACGGCAGAACAGGCTTTATTGGGATAAAACCTGCAGGGGGTGGTCGGTGAAAGGTCGGAGTGTCCGCTGACAGACTAGAAGCCTGTGCGGGTTGTTTAGGGGAGATTCTACAGCGGGGGTGTGGGGAGCAGGGGTTAGATACTGAAAGGCGGGTTGTTAGGGGAGTTAGTTGGGTCCTTAGAGCGGGGATAAGCAGGACAATGGGAATTTCCGTAAGCAGAGGGATGCCGTAAGCCAGGGGCTTGACAGGCACGTCTTAGGCAGTGGGGACATTTTGGTGGGCAGGGGGAAGGCTGTATTGAGCAAGACTTCGGAGTTTCTGGGAAGCAAAGAGCCCTGCGGAGTGGCACATCTTCACAAGATGGTGTCACCCTTCTTTGAGACTCTGACACACGCAGCCTGGGAGGGCAGTTCGTTCCAAAGTGGGCCTGGGTGGAGGTCAAGGGGAAGTTTTCCATTCCCTTGGAATTTTGAACCTTTTTTACCAGCATAAAAAATGATGAGTGTAGTTAAAATAATTCTTGCAAATATTATGAAAGAAAGAGATTAACATGTTTCCCACATTCAAAATTTGCATGATAATGGTGGTGTTTCTCTGCTTGGAAGACTCAGCAGTCTTGAGTCTGCCCCATGACCCCAGCATCCCCTCAACACGCAGGGACACGTGCACCCAGGGGAAGGGAAGAGGATAGATGACAGCTCTGAGACTCGATAGCATCCATGATGTCTGGTTTCCACTTCTCCTCCCTCCTAGCATACAAGGCAGGTGTTTATGGACACCGCAGGGCCCAGGACACACTCAGAGGGCAGAGTGCTCAGCCCTGTACTTTCCTACACAGCTCCTCCACCATGGCAGGCACTACATTTGCTTTAACTTCATGACCTGGGGCCAAGGTGCCAGGTACGAGAACCACAGAGTTCTTACAGAGCCTTTCCTGAGAACACATCACCTCCCCCTATGGGCGACGGAAGGACTAGAGCTCACGGGGTCCCCACGCAGGCCCAGCAGGCTGCAGCTGTGTAGTCAGGCACGAAGGACCAGGCCATGTGGGAATCTCTGGAAGGTAGGAATGGAGAGTCATCTCTGGCCTGCAGCTGGCCAGCCCCTCTCCCTCGGGAAGATGTGTCCACCAGAGCACACCCATCTTACTGCCCATTAACTGCCTGGTTCCCAAATGAACTAAGGCGTCTCTGGGCCTCTCACCCCAACCCTGATGCCATCCTCAGCTCTTGTCTGTACCTGTCAAATTCTCTGCAATGACCTGTGATACATAGAAAGCTACAGGCTCCCAGGGAAACCTGCGTGTCCAGGAAGCCCCCGAGGTCTTACCTAGGCCGTGTCACAGAAGGCAAGCAGGGGCTGGCTTTGGTCTGTATGCCCTGCCGCACACTCAGGCCATCGTGGCCCAGAAGGGCGTGGCCTTTAAGGAGCCCTAAAGTGTCTTCACACGTCCATCCCCTCCTCAGGCCACCAGGGAGGTCTGTGAGCGTCTGTCCCCACTCTGAAGTAGGCAAGTGGGGCCCAGGCTGAGTAGCTTTCCCTTGCTGGCATTCCTCCTCAAAGGGGAAGATAATGAAAGAGGTGTAGGTGCCAGTGTGGGCCCTGACCCCTAGGGTCACCTCAACCAAACAAGTGTCCCTAGCAATTACATCTCTATGGCCGAGCTTCATGTCCCCGCACTCAGAAATGTATAATAATGATACTATTTGCCTCAAGCTCTCTCTCCCTTTGAGGATTTAAGGAAGTAACATTTGGAGACATGAAGACAGTGACAGTTATAGTGTCGTTATGGCTCTGAGTCCCCATCCTCTTTTTGCAAACCAAAGGGAAAAGGGGTTTAGAATCCCAGGCTATCGATCGGCATGCCTGCAGCATTCCCCGGGGGAACCCCACAAAGCCCGCAGCTTTGTTCTAGAAAGATCCAGCAGCAGTCTTCCCAGGCACTGGGGCCACACGTCTGGGACAGAACCAGGTTTCCTGTCCACTGCCCACCAGTTTCTCTTCCCTTCCCTCCTGGGCTCTGTCGTAAGTGCTGCCCCCACCCCAGGGCCATGTGTTTTGTTTTTGCTGGTATCGTAGATTTATGGATATTTGCTTTTATTACAAAATAATCCACACCACCTGTAATAAATATAGTTTCTATAGACACATATAAAGTAACAAGAAAACAACCCACATGCCACAATATCATCCACAGAGATAAATGCTGAAAACTCATTTAAGTGTGGCCCTGTAGAGATATGCCGTGATGTACACACATGTGCACACGCAGAGAAACATGCACACACGTACACACAGAGACCCTTGCATGCACATGAATGCACACAGAGAAACACACACACACATGCATGCATATACAGGGACACGCGTGCACACACATGTACACAGACAGCCACACAGATACATACAGGAATCTTGGTTTTCAGTCTGTATTAGTCTGTTGTGAGTTTCTATAACAAAATGTAGAGGCTGAGTTCTTCATAAGTAAAGGGGTCTGCTTGACTCACTAGTCTGGTGTCTAGAAAGTTCGCAGGGCGTGGCCCTGGCACCCTGATGAGGCCCCATGGGCTACGTCACAACTTTACAGAGATGCAGAGAGGGAAAGCGTCATGTGCAAAAGAGACCAAGCATGAGAGACAGCCTCATTTTATAACAACCCACTCTCGGGGTGGGGGACAGCCTCTTCCATTGAAGAGGGTGGAGCCCGTGAACTGATCACCTTCCATTCGGCCCCGCCTTTTAAGGGTCCCACCACCCCAACACCACCCCAATGGTGACCAAGCTTCCAGCATTCAAAGCCTTGAAGGACAAACCACACCCAAACTTCAGCGACACTTATCCTAAACCCTTCCACATCAGAGCACAGGACCAACCTCATTCTTTCTCAGAGCTATGTGATACTCCCTTCACCAATGCCCTCGACTAATTGAACCCTTCTTCTACCCCTGGACTCTGAGATAGTGATGCTCAATGACGTCATGATACTATGTTGCAATGAGTCTTCTCTTTAGTACCTTGCTGGATACTTGTACCATTGTTCCCATAGAGCATGAGGGAGCTGTGAATTTTAGAGCCAGGTGTGGTGGCGCACGTTTGTAATCCCAGTACTTGGGAGACTGAGACAGGAGGATCCGGGTTCACAGCCAGCCTCAGCTACTTAGCGAGGTCCTCTGCAACTTAGTGAGACCCTGTTTCAAAATAAAGAATAAAATATAGGGCTGGGGGTGTAGCTTGGAGGTAGAATGCCCCTGGGTTCCATCCCCAGTACCACAAAAAAAAAAAACTAAAAAAAAAAAAAAAACGAAGGGAGCACTTCAGAGAGCACAAGCTCCCACAGATCTGCCGTGCAGGAGCGAAGCACTCTCTTCCCTGGAACAGAAAGTCCTCCAGGAAAGGGGCACGAGATGCGGGAGCAAGCGTGAGTGCATCTTCCAACGCCAGCCCCTGACGGTTCCCCTCGCGACGTGTCCCGCAGGCGCTCCACATTCATCAGCCTCAGTCGATAGTATTGGATGAGTCACATGTTGTCATAACTTGCTTGGTACTTTGGGAGGAGGTGACACAATGTTGTGACAGTGTTCCGTAACACTCGGCAAACCTTAATACCGGAGGCATGCTGGAGGTCACAGCTGCAGCCACTCGCAGGCTGGCGTGTGCCACAGCATCGCTTGCCGGAGATGGACGGCTCCCAGGTAGGTCGGCTGCAGACACTAAATCATAACACGCTGCTTCTCCCCTTGCTGGGCTTGTGGACGGGATGTACCATGTCTGGCCTTTGAAATAGCCAATTAGAAATAAAGAAAGGGGAGACTTACAGCTGGATTTCCTGTAAGCTAGCTGTTGCTCCCTCCTCTCTTAGAAGAATGAAATATTCCAATTAAGACTTGGTAGCTAACCAGCAGGGCCTGAGGAACTCTCCAAAATGTCCCCTCACTCACCCTCGACAGTCACAGGACACATCTCAACCTTTAGAGGAGCTTTGCAGAAGGGAGCGTCTCCAACAACCGGGCTACATTTGCTCTTCCAGCACATTGGACCCAGAAACGTGCACGGGAAACTTGAGTTATTTTGCAAAGCACGTGTCATCCAGAGGCCAAAGTGTTAAAAAAATCACTCATTCCATCTAATTAGGTCTCTCTGCAGCTCTGCAAGTTAATATTACAGCGATCGGGGCGCTAATGAGCACAGTGATCGCCACATCCCGCAGACAAGCCGCGGCACAGACACCCCCAGACCTGGACACGCATGGTCCGAGGAGCGAGCCTGGCTTCAACCTCATCGTTCTGGCTCCATTCAGAAGAGGTAGCAGCCATTTTTACAGAACCTCATGGTACTCAAGAGCTCTAGCTATTTAGCTTGCTAGGTTTGAAGAAAAAAAGGGAAAAAAAAACCATATATATAACCAGTTGTGATTTAGCAGAACTGACATAGCATTTCTTCCACTGTGTTTCAAGTGCCTGTGTTTTCAGCATCGACCTCATTAAAAAGCCTCTGAGCAGGACAAGGACGGGGTCCTGTATATATTAATAAAATCATTGATTTTCACGGAACTGACTCTTCCCTGGCATCAGGAAACCCGAGCACACGGTGCGAAAACATCGCGGGTGTCGATTTCCAGCACACCGCCGTTAATATCTCATTTCGAGAGTACATCTTTTATTTGTAAAAACAAATTGCCAGAAGACGCAATCGCCACCGGCGTTCTGCGCTGGTAGCTCGAGCGGGCTTCTTCATGGAACATTCATAGGAAATATTTTTCTAAATTCTTCCGTATCCCCATGTAGGACAGGGTCTTGGTTATCTGTTTGGAGACGCAGGAGGCTTGATTAATTTTTTAAATGAAAACCCGTATGAATGTTAAATGAGGTTACTGTAGGGTACATAAATTAAACAGCTTCCACAGAAGGACTGAAAAGGAGTAGAAAGGGCAGAAGCTACAGCCTGGAAATTGCCCGGCTTGAACTGTGGCTGGCATTTGGCGTGGGCCCTCTCAGCCACCAGCCGCAGCGGAAGAGCTGCAACCTCGCAGACCGGGGAGTTAATAGGAATGACTCTGGGAATTAAAGCCGGGAAATTAAGGGCATTCATGGGAGAGACCAATTGTTCTCCAGAATTATTGATTGAATGATAAGTCTAGTAATATTAGCATCAGGCGGAGAGGGCAGCCCAAACAAGTAAATAAAAGAGCCATGCATTTTAAGTGCACTTGCTCCAAAGGGCACCGAACATCAGCGTGCTGAATAAATTGCTTGGGGCTGGATGCATGCACAGCTCCCCGCGCGTCTCTGCATGTGTGAAGCGCAGTGAAGAGGACAGAGAGCGCGGGAGGATCCTGCGCGCAGGCCCCAGACACGAGGGCACATCAGGCTGCTGCAAATGACATCGGGTGACAAGGGGCCACAGGGCAAAGCTGTACACCAGCTAAGAAGAAGGATTGATAAAAACGAGGTAAAAATGAGTGCGTGGAAAATGCCCGAATGTCCAGAGTAGAACCATGGAGTAATTAACACCAACCATGGAGGATGGGGTTCCAGGCCATGCCTGGCTCCCACAGGATCATGGGAACCAGCCTTCACCAGGGCCACTGGGTTCCCTTTACCCTGGGATGCTTCTCCTTTGCTCGCTCTCTCTCTCTCTCTCTCTCTCTCTCTCTCTCTGTCTCCCTCCCTCCATCCCTCCCTCCATCCCTCCCTCCCTCTCTCTCTCTCCTTCTCTCTCTCTCCCTCTCTCTCTCTCTCCCTCCCTCCCTCTCCCTCCTTCTCTCTCTCCCTCCCTCCCTCCCTCTCCCTCCCCCTCTCTCCCTCTCTCTCTCTCCCTCCCTGTCTCCATCCCTCCCTCCCTCTCTCTCTCCCTTCATCCCTCCCTCCTTCTCTCTCTCCCTTCATCCCTCCCTCCTTCTGTCTCTCCTTCTCTGTCTCTCTCCCTCCATCCCTCCCTCCTTCTCTCTCTCTGTCTCCTTCTCTCTTTTCCTCCTTCCCTCTCCTTCCCTCTCCCCTTCTCTCTCTCCTTCTATCTCCCTCTCTGTCTCTCTCCCTCCCTCCTTCCCCCCTTCCCTCCCTTCCTCCCTCTCTCTCTCTCTCCTTCTCTTTCTCCCTCCCTCCCCCTTCTCCCTCCCCCTTCT
>PVJS01000877.1:0-111858 GCA_004027185.1 Glis glis | reverse complement strand
GGAGGGCCTCACAAAGGAGAGAGAGAGAGAGAGAGAGAGAGAGAGAGAGAGAGAGAGAGACAGGGAGAGAGAGAGCTGAGGCTGGCCTCAAACCCGGATCCTCCGGTCTCCGCCTCCCAAAGTACTGGGATTACAAGCGTGCGCCACCACGCCTGGCTGATTTTTTTAAATTTTTGAGGTTTTATTTTGCAGTTTTATTTTGTACTTTTTAGGTTAAAATTTTCCCATTGTTTTCTGATGTAGATTGCATATGCCAAAGCTAGGGAGTAATCTGGATACAAGAGAGACTTTAGACAATGGAGGAGAAACTCCAGTGTAGTAAGGGAAGTGGTCTAAGGGAGGATGGGAGAGGGAGAACTAATGAAGGAAACACTTCCACTGACACTATGTACATATGTGAGAATATCAATGACAATCTCAATATCATGTATGAGGACAGAAGGGAATGGAGAGGGAGAGGGGGAAAAGCTCACCAAGTGCTGTGTTCATATATGTCAATATCAGTAGGAACTACGATATGATGTGAGACTATAAGATTATAATGCACCAATAAAAAAGTATATAACAAACATGGAAAACTAGAAAAAATACCTAAGGAATTTTTTAATGATAAAGAGATAAAAAGAGATAACTCACAAGTAAGGGTTTTTTTCAAAAAATCGTAATCATTTTTAGTGTGCACACACATGTGCACACTACTGCAAATACCTACACACACAGAGTTCTGTAGATGTAATGGGCCTTATTAGCATAGTATTGTAAAATACTACTTTATTCTTTGTTCTGATTTGCTTGGTTTCTCAACAAAACTTTATTTATCAATTGCAAGTGGATAAAAAGTCAGTTTCTTGTTCTTTTCAGTATCACTGGAGTTACTGGGACAGACCTTATATCAATTCAGGAGAGTGAGAGAGAGAGAGAGAGAGAGAGAGAGAGGGAGGTTTTCACACTGGAATAGGCCCACTCTAAGCAAAAAGTCTGTGTAGGTTCTTATTTTGTTGTTTAAAAGTTTCTCAAGTTCTTGGAGAGATAAGGTTGGAGAAGTAAAATGGAAGATAAGTTGAAGGTGTGAAGTCTTGATCTCAGAAACTGGTGGATGCTCAGGGTTAAGGAGAAAGGGTAGTAGAATAATTTGAGTGGTAGAAAAATGAACTTTTCTTTAATAGTATTCTGAGAGATGGAAACATCTCTTCCTTGGTTATCTCTAGCATATCCTTTGACTTTAGAAAATTTGGAAAACCCCGAATTCCATTTGCAGATTTGAATGGGCCACATAGGATGAACCTCTGCAAAAAGATCAGTACTTGCCATGAAGGGCAAAATCTGCAGTCCTACCCTAAATTTTTTTTTACCATATTATGCATATTTTGCTCAAGATTCTGCCACAACTGAAGTTGTGGAGAAAAGTCATCCAGCAAAGCTCAAACTGAACTTCCCATGAACTTTAGCAAGTGGACTTTTTTGATAGAATTTAATTTTCATTTAGAAAATGAATACCATACTTACACACAATACCATATATTTTGCTTATATATGTCTTGGTCAGGATTCTCACAGCTCTATCAGAACAACGGACCCCACAACTTTCAGGAAGGAAGATTTATTTGCTCATGGTTTTCCTTGGAGATTTTTTTTAAATGTGCTTTTATTGGTGCATTATAGTCTCAAATCACAATGCACATCAATTTGACAGTAACATACATGCACACAGCTCTTGGTGTCCCCTCCTGCCTCCCCCCCAGTACAGAGTACTGAGATTGACATTGGTACATTCTCATATGTTCACATGGCAGATGGTAGTAATTCCATTGATGAACTGCATTCTTCCCCTTCCCCTTCCTTTAGACCACTTCTCTGGCTCCACTGAGGCTTCTCCACTGTTGTCTGGAGTCCCTTTTGTATCCCCATACTCCCTAGCTTGCGCATATTAGAGAAAATATATGATCCTTCTCTTTCTGTGAGTGGCTAATCTCACTTACCATAATGTTCTCCAGGTCCTTCCATTTTATTGTAAATGATATTATTTTGTTCTTCTTTATTGCTGAGTAGAATTCCATTGTGTGTATTTCCCGTAATTTTGTAATCCACTCATCTGTTGATGGACACCTAGGTTGGTTCCATAATTAGCAATTCAGGAAATGCAAATCAAAACTACTCTGAGATTCCATCTAACCCCAGTCAGAATGGCAATCATTAAGAAGTCAAACAACAATAAATGTTGGAGAGAATGTGGGGAAATAGGAACTCTTCTGCACTGTTGGTGGGAGTGCAAACTAGCTCAACCACTATGGAGATCAGTGTGGAGATTTCTCAGAAAACTGGGAATGGATCCAACATATGATCTGGCAATATCACTACTGGCTATCATTCCAAAGGAATTGAAACCAGAAAACTACAGTAATATATGCATACCCATGTTCATAGCAACACAGTTCTTGGAGATTTTGGGTTCAGTACATATGAGGCTGGGGACTGCAGATCTCAGGGTAGGGTGGTGGGAAGTGGAAAGTGGGAGAGTGGGAGGCTTTACTCTCACATCATGGAGGCCGAAACAGATAGCAAGGGAGGGGAGGAGGAACCATATATAATCCCCAAGGCCACAGCCCCAGAGGCCTACCTTCTCCAGCCACACCTTATCAGCTCAGGTCACCACAATGGATTTATCCACTGCTGGAATTATAACCCTCATGACTCAATTACATCAACTCCAAGCACAAATTTATGAGCTCTTCAGGAGTCATTCTATATCAAACTATAACAATATATTCTTGTAATTAAGAAACTCAGTCATAAAATGGCACAAAACCGAATCATTGTTATGTTGTTGTTGTTCATTTTCTTTGTAGTGTTGGCTATCAAACCTAGTAGGACTTTCCATATGCCAGGTAGGTGCTGAGCTACATCCCCAGTCCTTAAATGTTTTCCTATAAAGGTATGTAGTACAAAATCAAAAGAACAACTATCATGATAAACATTGAAATTGAGTCACTAGTCAAAATGGAAACTGAAAATCCAACAATTTCAATTACTTAAAAGACAAATCAGCTTATTTTATTGAATCTTGGCAAAGCAAAAAATCTGGAAACATTACTAGAAGAGTGATGGTTAACTCTATGAGCTAGATATAGGTGCTACTGGTTTTATGTATTGTACTCAGTTATACTATGTAAAAGAAAATACATGATCTTGCCTTTATGAAATTGCAGGTATCATTTGCTAAAAGCCACCCTTTTGTGCATGATAGTGTGGTCAATTTCTTATAAGATCATTTCTTAATATAAATTTACATTCTCCCAAAGTAAATGTGTCCTTTTTCATTTCACAGAAAGAAACAGACACAATTGAAAGAAGTTCCTATCTCTTCACTACTGTCATTAATTTGAACATCCAGAACTATTAATCTTAATTCTACCATACTCTTTTAAAGAAATTTTGAATGCTTGTCATACTGTATATGTCCCATTATATCAGTCCCCTTTAGTTTATCAATGCTTTGTTGGACTTTTTCCAAATTTTTACTTGTTAGTGAATGAAGCTTTCCAGCTTTGTTTCTACTCTCCTGGGCACTAATTTTAGCATCTACATAACATATTTAATCAAGATAGTAATAAGTACAGCTTTCTATAAGCTTAGTTCTGGTCCAAGCAGTAATTCTTTACATATGCATTACATGGTTCTTCATTAGCTGCTCACAAATATACAGATTTTATTCCCATATTGGCATGTAACTGAGGAGGAGGGCTTGTATTTCAGCTGTTTGACATTTATAAACAGTCTTATGTTTATTTAATCAAATAATTTTGTAATTGTAAAAGCATTTGCAAAAGAAACTTTCTTTCCATTCCCTAAAGTTTCTGGAACTCATGTCTTTAAGACAAACTGACAGTGAGCAAATTAACAGGAGAAAAGGTATATAAATTTTGATGAATTTATCAATGTGCCATTGGTTCATAGGAATTATACAAAATATGAAAATCAAAGAAGGGTCAGATGATTAAAGTTTAAGAACCCTCTTCACTTGGAAGGGGGAAATGGGGAATATGGACAAATTTACAGGAAGAGTGAGTTTTAGGAGTGATGAATGTGTCAGAACAGGCAATGGCCTGGGGCAAAATTTATCTGGGTTCTGTGTATGATGTTTCACTTTCAATCTCTGTGACAGGAGTTTAATCTTCTTTGGTTGACGAAAGAATAAGATAATAATAGAAATTTTGTGAATTGTGAGAAGGAAATTTGGAAAAATTGGTCTTCAGGTGGATAAGAGGGGCTTCAGAGAAAAATCCTTCCCTACAGTTGCTGCACCTAAGGTCCTCCTAGTTTGAAGTCCAAAGAAGCATATTCTGAGGTTTCCTTTTTCTGTGTCCAAATCCTTCCGATTTAAAAATAAGAATGTAAATAAAAATATGAGAAAATGAGGGTTGTTAATGCTGTGTTTATTGGGCATGTGTGTTAGTAGTCAAAGGCATGATGGAACTATCTGATGAAATAAAGATGTGTGACATCAAAGTGATGGGGGGTGAGTTTTTAATAGTGAGGTACAAAGAGTTTCATGGAATCTGTACCCTTTTCTATAGCCCTTCCCCATGGAAGCCATGCTGTTTCTCGAAGAGAAAGCACCCACTGCCTTTGTAATACAACTCAGGGTTCTCAGAAAGATAAAGAACAGAAAAATCCAGAGAGAATCATGTCACTAGAAGTGAGCATGGGCCGCATGTTCTGCTTACTGTATCAGAAACAAAAGAAAGGTCTTTCTTAAGTTGTGGGGATTTAAGGACAAAAATAACCACAGCTATGGAAACCTAGTCAACTAAGACGGAGCACTTAAAATAAAAGCAGTGAGTAATCGCAAGCATAGATACTAAGAATACTCTGCAATTAGCATAATTGCTCTGATACAATAAAGTGAAGCTCAAGATAGAATGGTAGTAGCACAAGAAACTAAAGAAATCAGTGAACCAAGTAGCAAACAAATAGAGGTGGCACACTGTTCCTAAAGTGTACTAAAGTACTGTATGAAAATGAAATTGATGTAGGATACAAGAAATAAGTAGGTAGAAAGGAGACAGAGAGGAACAAAAAAGTTAAAGTAAAATATAACTTTAATATAAGAACTTGGTGCTAACGTGCCTCAACTTTTACTCACCAAATCAGTTCTCTTTCTCAATTTTCTGGAAAATCTGTAGATCCTAGAGTTAACTGAAAGAAACTGTAATTGCCCTCGCATTGTTAACAAGATAGATATGATGTCTTGAGAAACATATAATTTAGGACACGCCCCAGCTTTTCCTTTAGTTAATCAGATAATAAAGATCTCAATCAGCCTGAGGGCCTAAGAATGACCAGACCATCAGAAATTGCATCAGGACTACTGGACTGAAGTCATCCTCACATACCTCCTCTAGCCCACCCCTCATGAAAGTCCCCTATAAGAAAAGAGCCCTGCACTTCCCAAAAATGTCTCTCTCCCTCTTGAGATGGCCCTCATTCTTCCTTGAAGGTGCATTTCCTACTTTCCTAAATAAACCTCTGTCTATGTCTCTGGCTGGCACATGCTAAAATTCTTTTCTGTCACTTTAGCCAAGGATGCCATAGATCCTGAGTTCCTGAGTTGAGGAATGGACCCATCACCCCCAGTAGAATCAAAAGTCTTAGTGCCAGAGCTCTGCTTTTCCCCATCTTTAGAAATGAGATATCCTATGCATAAATACAATATACTGCATTTTCTGATGACTGTCTTTCTTTTCTTTCTTTATTTCCCTCCCTCCCTCCCTCTCCTCCTCCCTGTCTTTTCTTTCTTATGGTAGGGATTGAGCCCAGGGCCTCACAAGTGCTAAGCACTCTCTGTACCACTGAGCTACAGCCCAGACCCCTGGAAATTGATTGTCACTAATGCTGGAGATGTGGATTTCTGACCCAACCCAGTGTCAATAGAAATGAAACTGAGCCAAGGAGTATGAACACAACACAAAGCTTATATGGGGTATGTGTGGGGGTTACCTCAAGGAAAGTAGAGACAGCACTGATAGAGATCTGGCTGTTCCCCAAACAAAGGAATCTCTTGTGGAACATACAGATCAGTAGTTATGTAGTTTATTCTTGGAAGTGTTATGGCAATAATACTTTGGCTTTCATGGTGCACCTGCCTTGCTATAAAAATGTAAAACAATGTGGGAGAGAAGAAGGAAAGAAAGGGGAGAAAAATGCATGACAATTCCAAGGAATGACAGGTCAGGAGCTAAGGCCTCAGGTCTTTTGTCTTCTGTCCTCCCTGGTGGTCCCTCTCTGTCTAGTCACCTGTATCCCATAGACATCTCAAAGTTCAGCTTAGATATAATACATTGATATAATCATTATCATATCATTCTAAATGAGAGAGCAAAGAGGAACCCGGCATTAATTAAATTAAACTTATCCCTCTAGTCTGCTCACCAATGCTGAAAAATGCAATGCTTGTATGTTTTTGTCATGTTGTTTTTCAACAGAAAAAAAAAATGGAGAGAGATTTATTGCCCATTTATCTTTGGCAAGAGTCCAAGGACAGTTTTTGCTCCCTGTCTTGGAGAAAGGAGCATAACTGTAATTTTCTTAATTATGTGAGGTGCCACAAGTAAAAAGGTGGTGTGGCAGCTCAGCTCCCTGTGGGAGCAGTGGCATCTGTGAGAGTTTGCAGGATTCT
This sequence comes from Glis glis, assembly GCA_004027185.1. NCBI lineage: Eukaryota > Metazoa > Chordata > Mammalia > Rodentia > Gliridae > Glis > Glis glis. The sequence goes on along the minus strand of PVJS01000877.1, from coordinate 105,182 downwards.
TGAATTAGCAAGCTTCTCGGCAGGGGGAACCAGGCTTGTTATTCTATTTTGGATCGGAGAGAATGTTTCAAATTTACCGGTGGCTTCTGAGAGTGCCTTACCAATCACCTAAGTATTGTTGTGTAATTTTAAGATGTCTGAAAGAATGCCTACAAGATAGCTTTTAGAAAAGCAGATTTGACAAAGGAATTCAAATTAGAGATATTCAAACTTTCTCTTTTTCTTCACAGCACTGCAATTTTTTTAAATGCCAGTAAATGGAAATATGTGATTAGCTCCATATATGGCATTTGGAAATATACTGTGGAGGTTGCGGTATTTTTTTAAGTAACATTTAATAATAAAGAGAAAGAAAAGATATACTTTATGTTCTGTTCTTATAAAGTGATTATTCTGTTACTATGTAACATTTAAAACTGAAGGTAAGAGCATAGAAATTTGGATCGGCTTATCTTCAGTTCAAAAGAAATAAAAGAGAAAACATAATATGGAGAGACAGGCACATATCGTCCCATCATTGTCAAACTACAGGAAATGCAAAATTCTGCTTGAAACTTTAAGTAATAGTCGGAAAATTAAGTAAGTATACCCTTTATATATAGATGTATATACATACATTTTGTCTTGCTATATGTTATTTTGGGGGGTACAAGAAAGTTGAGCAAGTTTACAATTTTAGAAAAGTGGGTCTAAAGAGGGAAAGGTTGAAAATTATGTTGATCTATGTGAAAAATGATGGGCCCGGACTTTGAGGGGAGAGAGAGGAAAGATAAATCAGTTAAAATTGTTTTTTTTTTCTGTGAAAAATAGAAACATATCTACAGTGTGCTAAACAAATAGAGATTTATTCTTTTTATGTTAGAAGGGTTCTTCAAGTACATTACAATTTCTGTTCAGTGGTTCAGTAATGGAAGGACCAATGTCTCTGCCATACGACAGCAAGATGTCTGCTGTGTCTCTAGTCATTATTTTAATAGTGAAGGGAGGAAGACAGAGACAGACACATCTGCACCTCTGCCATTTTATTTGAGTAACACGATAATCTCTCTCACAGACTTCTCCAGCAGATTGCAAATTAAATGATACTGATCAGAACTGGCCATATAGATGAACAGCATTCTTGAACAGAAGGGCTAAACAGAGTGGAAAATGGCATTGTGAAAATGATCTTTGAACAACTGGAACATAGCCAAAAAACTAAGGCCATGTTAGCAAGAAGGAAGGAGGAAAGAATAATGGGTAGAAAAATAACTGAATCTCTAAGTAAATGCAGTCATTTGGAGCAAATATGGAAAAAAAGTGGATTGAAATAACTAGTAGAAAGATTTTCCTTCAAGACAGGGAGTTAGCAGAAAAGGAAGGTGTAAATGCTAATCTATTCACTGGGGAAGGGATAGATTTTGAGAGGGTTCATGCTGAAACTTCTCAGTTTGAAAGAATGTAAAGGGAGTGTCAGTGATTGGAAAGACATGGGTAAAGATGAGGAAAAAGGAATATGTTCTGCTTGGAAGAAAAGTGTGCCACTTGATTCTTATTGTTAGTCTGAAATTATTATGTTAGAAGCATTAGATTTTCTTTATGAATTTCATGTACATTTGAGCAATGAACTCTCTGATCCCTCTTCACTCATTGGAAAGAACAAAGGCTATCTTTATTCTGAAAACCTTCCAAACATTTGCCTGAAAATAATATACCATGGCTTTTCTGCAAATATTTTGATTTTAATTCAGGGTTTCTCAACACTTTTAGTATTTGGTTAAATAGTTCTTTGTTATAGGGATTAGCAGTCCTATATTGTAGAAAGTTTACCATCCCTGGCCTCTAGCATCATTGTTGGTCTATACTAACTGTGTGGCAGTAGAAGCTTCCATCCCTCCAGTTGTGACAACCAAAAATGGCTTTAGACATTGCCAATGCTCTTGAGAAGGCAAAAGGTTTTACATTAAGAATTATTATTTGCATGTGTCTCTCTATATGTATTTATATTACTTATATTCTATCTCTGTATACACATACCATATATATATGTATATATATATATAATTTTATACACACTTTATATATAGCATATGTGTGTGTGTGTAGCAAAGAAATCACCAGGATATACATGATGATTCTAGAGCTCCACTCTGAATTACTGCATCAGAATATGAATTTTAACAAGATCTACAAGGAATTCATATACACATTAAAGTTTGAGAAGCACTGATCTCATAGACTTATGCTAATAGACTTGTCACTATTCTCCTCCCATCCAATCTAACTTTGTTAGTCCACTCGACAGACTCCTACCAGATTAATCCACTAGTAATTCCTCAGTGACCACAAAATAAAATTGGAACTATTTTTGTCTACCTGATTTTTGAGGCTTTCCATGACTGCGTCCCAAATAAGTTTTTAATATTATTTCATAAATATCCCATTCAAAATTACACATTCCAAACAAATTCTATTTATTATTGTCTTGCATGTTCTAGATTTTTCTATTGAAATAGCATCCATAATTGAAGACAATCTAATGAAAACCCTACCGATTCCACAACACCTGTCATTTCCTGCACAATTATGTTCTTCTCCATTCACCTCCCATGTGTATTTTGTGCCCGTGTGTAGTAGAAGATAAAACAGAGCATTGAATTCAAATAGGAAGGGTTAAAATGTGATTCTGCCAGATGATGACTCTGCTGGGTTATTTTGCTTCCCTAAGCCTGAGTGGCCACATTTATTAATTAGTTTTACCACAAGTATTTTCACTGAATTGTTTTTATAACTAAATGAGAAATGGATAAGGACTGGGCTATTGGAAACACAGAATAAATAATGGTCATTGACATTATTAATGATATTGATAAAAGTAATAAAATAATTCACATAATTTGTTAAAAATTAATACAGAAGCCTGTAAAGTAAAAAGTAATACATTTTATATTGTCCAACCATCCCATTCTACAGCAAAAACCCTATTAAATCTTAATATTAGCCACCATTTACATATTAATTTAGAATATGTATAATTCATTTTTGTATCCCCATGTATTATTTATACTTGAATTTCCAGCAAACACAATAAGCAATTAATAAATATTTGGTGTGGAATGAATTTAAGTACATCCTTTAATTTTACTATCATATAATTAGAACCTGAAACTTAGAATTTATGTCTAATTGCATTCTGTATTCCCAGAGGAACAAAAAGTGCCCTGCTATAATAGAAGCTCAAGAAATATCTGTTGCATATGTGCACAATTGACCAATTAACTGTGGAGAGCTATTTAAATTAATAGGTGGTCAAAAACAAAGATAAACTCTAGCCCAGAAAAAAACGTCTATTTATGTTTGTTTCTCACTCTCTCTACTCTTTCCAATGGTGAGAAATACATTCTTCCTATCACTAGGTAGCTTATATTATAAGCTTGAGAAAATATTTTTCTTTAGCCATCTGCTTTCCCATTTACTGCAAATGGAAACCTAATATTCCAAGATAAACAGTCATCTTAGGAGAGAGCTATTTGCATCCCCAAACATTCTTCTCGTGTTATAGATCCCAAGGAAACCACCTTCCTCTGAAAATGTACAGATGATAGATAATATGTCATAATTATTTTCATCACCAAGAATCACTTGCTATTTGCCAGTAGATAGGATACTATTTAACTTTTCCCAGTTGGAAATGTCAGTCAGCACTTGCTCTAGCATTATGTGAAACTATATAATGACTTTCTATTAAAGACAGATAATTTTGAGGTCTGCTTCAAAGTACATCATTATTTTCATTTTTAAAAAGCTAACTACATTGTTGTTTTCAAGAATCCATGATGGAACCTGCTCTTTAGATGTAAAAGAAAAAAAAGCCCATAATTATTCTACTTATCTTAGGAAATAAGCTATTTCCTCTACTTGTGTTTAGCACCTGTATTCAGAGTTATGTTCTGTCTGGGCATGAAATAAATTATATTCACAGAGCTAAATAGTTTTAGCCTCATCATAACAGACAGATGGTTTCTAAAGGGAAACACACAGCAACTCTATGTTTTCATCTCTAAAGCAGCGACTGTTTTCTCTTCAGGAGGTAATACCTGGGACCAATTGTAGGAAAAAGATGAAACAGAAGAAATTTCTTTCTTTTTTTTTTTTTTGCTTATGTCAACTCCAAAGTCAATTCTGCCAATCATAATAATTTTTGTCTTTAAGTTATTCTTAACTTTTGCATATATCTGCCTATTTTTACTTCCCAGTCTCTCTGCTTGAAGCAGTTTCTTCCTCTGGCTTCCAGGGCACAATCTGCTCCTGGCTTCTGCTGATATCATGGACTTGTAGGGCTGCCTCTTTCCTTTGTTTCTCCTCAGATGCGCACCCTTTCATCACCTCTGGGTTTAGTGCTAAGATCACGTCTCTTTCCTATTAACAAATACACACACTGATGGCTCTTAAGTGTATACCTCGAGCTCCATTTCTTATCATGAACTCTAGAAACTTAAAAACAATTTCCTACTCTCCTTGCCTAAGTGAGTTGGCCATAAGTGTCTCAAAGCGAATGCAACAAAACTGAGCTCCTGATCTTCCTCCTTAAAACCTCTTCTCACAATTTGCAATCTCAGTTCATGTCAAGTCTATTCACATATCAGGTATCATTTTTTACTATTCTCTTTCTCTCCCATCCCAGATACAATCATTTATTAAATCTGATGCTTCCACCTTCAAAATATATCTTGCCACCTCTACTCCACATGCCATACTTTCACCAGTACAACAGCTGTCCCCTAGTGCAAGCATTCGTCATTCTTGCAAGTATTAGCATTACAACAGCCTCCCTCCTGGTCTCCTACCACTGTCTCACTTCTACCTACTGTCAATGAAGCAACTACAGTAACCCTGCTTCAAGAGAGGAGATCATGTCAGGTAATATCACATCTCTGCTCAAACTCCACAAGGACTTTCCATCTCACACTAAGGAAATGCATAAGTGATCTTTTCCCTGGTACTAGGCACATACCTGTGTCCTTCCTTCCTGCAGGTGTTCTCAGAGGAACTCTGCCCGGCCATGCAATTGAACCTTACAAGCCCCTTTTAGCCTCTTGACTAATTCCCTCCATGGCACTTACTGCTCCCTAATGGACTATCCTGGTTCTCGAAACACAGTGGAAGAATAACAACAGTATCTTCACCTGAGAACTTGTTAGAAATGAAGACTCTCAGCCTTCAGTTCCTGAGTACTGAATCAGAAGTGCAGGGATTGGAGGCCAGCCATCAGTGTTTTTACAAACCTCTCAGGTGATTCTTATACATGGTACATTTTAGGAACTACTATACTATATACTTTATTCATTTACTTTACTACATTTATTATAGTATTTTTGCTATATATTATATTAGTATATGACATATTTATAGAATTTATATTTATTCATAATATAATGATATGTATATGTGTGTGGTGTGACATCATAAATGACAAAATCTTCTATAGGCAAATAGTAAAGTCCCTATTAAAGACTGAGCTTCAGAAGTAGACAAGTAGACTCTCACTCTCTCTCTATATATATATACACACACACATACCACACTATATAGTCTACTTGTCTATATGTGTGTATGTGTAGACATAGACATAGGTGTGTAATATACATATATATATATATATATATATATACATATATATATATATATGTCTTCTTCCCTAAAATTGCAAATATCATGAAAGGGTAATTTCCTATTATTCTGTTTACTGCTGCTCCCAAAGTGTCTGGACTAGTGGCTAGCCTATTATGTGCACTCTACAAATCTTGTTAAATGAATGAGTGAATGTCGGATTTCGCATCTCCTTGTACTTGCTGCTGTAATTCCTTCTGCCTATATTGTCCTTCTTTCATTCCTTGTTTGATTAATTCTGGCTGTTTTTCAACACCTAACTCATGTAACATCTAGAATCTCCTTGAAACTCCAGTACTTTCCTTCTGCAGTTCAGTCTTCAGTAGGGAATTTTCTATTTGCCTATACAAGACTTTCAGTCATTTGAAAGGACCCACTACATATATTGAATTTGTCTATTTGAATGTGTACTTTTTCAACTCCATAATGAATTCTTTGAGGGTATATTTCCCTTATCCACACCCAGAGTTTCTTACAGTACAGAATATTGAGTCAGTCCTTGATTGGGTTTGGAAGACTGTTATCAAGGCAAAAAAACCACAGTTGAATACTACTCAAATCGACTGAAGGAAATTTTCTTGATTGTTATCAGAATGCATGATATCAGGAAATTCAAGGGCAGGAAGGAAGCCAAGCTTTATGAGGGCTTACATTCAGAAATCAGAAAGACTTTCTGAAACAGAGCAGCTACTTCTTTCGTGTTGATCAATACATGTTTGCATGCTTTAACAGACAGGTGTTCAGTCTTTTCCGAGTGAGAACAAATGGGAAACCAGACGTATGAATTCCTCGTTTCAAGAGCAAAATGAAGATTGATGGACATCATTGTATCTCTTTTTAGTTTTCTGGGTGACAGAATCTGATTGATCTGTTTCAGTTAGGGACTCAGTCCTAATCAAATAAACGGTATATCTAGCATTTATTCACTGACAGTGGATAGGGGATGGCAGGCAACCTAACAAGTCCTTTGCCTGCACACACTTACACTCACACACACAAACACACACACAAAAGCATACACAATTAAATGCAAGTATATGCCCCTATATACTCTTTAATAAGACTGTCTTTGACATAAGATTCTATACCATTGTTATTATTATTATTAGATTCATTATGTAATCTCTAAATTGAATGACTTTTTTATAACTTTAGCATGGGTATAGGCATTTTTCAATATATAATTCAAAGTTTAAATCTTTACAAAATTTGCATAGAAAAGAGTATGTTTGAAATTTTCTCATGGCCAAGTAAATCTAGTTTAATTCTTGTATGTATCCAATCTAAATGTAAGAAAAAAGGCAGTTGTTTCCTTTTCCTCTGCATCTAGGAACAGTGAGTCCTAAAATACCCCCATCAATGGAACAAACACTTGTAGATTATTGATAATTTTTGCTGTGTCAAGCAAGGGACAGAATTTCTACCTTAAAATAGATTGTATCTCATATACAGAGAATAAAATAAAGAGAGTATAACTATGACATATGGTTATTGAGAATATATGTATTGAAAAGCAGTTGAAGGTGAGATATTGGTCATACATGCTGACAATCATTAGGGTAAGGAACAACTCTCACACCACCTGCATACTTTATAATCATCACCTGTAGGAAAAATGTTCCTCTCTTCTTGGTGTGTTTTATAGATAAGAAGAAAGAACCAGAGGCCCTGGTGACCCTCTAGAGCACTGTGCATTAAAATGCTACAAGCAACTTACCTTTCTGGTGTTCCTGTTAACACTGGGCCAGTAATTACTATCTATACAAGTACTTGTTAGGCAATGAGGACCCCTTCTAAATACTTCTTTATAATATGAGCAGTACCTCCTGAAGCATCATATTGTAACCAAATTCTTTCTTCCCGGGTTCCCCTCCCTCTTTGTCCCATCTGGGATGTCAAAATGATATGGGGTAAGCCGGGCATGGTGGCGCACACTTGTAATCCCAGTACTTGGGAGGCTGTGACAGGAGGATCCGGGTTTGCGGCCAGCCTCAGCTACTTAGTGAGGCTCTCCACAACTTAGTGAGACCCTGTTTCAAAAATAAAGAATAAAAAATAGGGCCAGGGGTGTAGCCTGGAGGTAGAATGCCCCTGGGTTCAATCCCTGGTACCTCAAAAGAAAAAAAAAGATATTGGGTCTCTCCTCTTACTGGGTTTTTGTCCATTGGATTTTGATGAATGAATTCCAGGGACTAACAAAGGGTATATAAATATAAAGTTTAAGTCAAGGAAAGACAAAAGACAAAAATAGTTCCCCCATATAGTGGGGAGGGGGTCCCCAAAAGAGAGTAATCGATGAAGTTCTTGGGAGGTGGGCTTTTATACCTTATTGAGGTTCCACATCTGCTCTTTTATGATTGGACAGAATTGAGTCTTGGGGACCCAATGTGCTTTAGCCAGTTTCAGTCCTTAATTTGATTCATTATCTCATGGGCTGGTGGACTCTAATCTCATAGTGTCTGCTCACCTCCCCCCATCCTTGCTTACACAGGTTGTCCTCAGAATGCAGCCCACAAAAGGGGCTAAAGTTTTGTTTTAATTTCCATAGTCCTTACCTGGTCATTATTACCTTTATATCGTATTAACCTTCTGTTTTTCTTCTTTTAACCCTTCCTGTTTCCAGGTCCTCTGCCCTGACTCAATATGTGAAGAAAGCATGTTGGTAATTGGTATTTTTTTTTTATCTCTCTACTTGTACTCAAGTACTTCTCCCTTTTGGGAAGAGTCTAGTTGAGGATCAGGAGAAGATTTAAAGCCATGACTTCTTTCCTGAGTGTCTATGGGAATATCACACTGGCAGCTTCCCAACACAAAGTGCAAAATCAAATAAAATATTTCAAAATATATTTTAACTACTAAATCATTTTCTAGATCCACTGTTGGTTGAGGTAATGAATATATTTGAAGAACTAAATATTTACTAGCCTTCCAGTTGGTTAATTTGGCCCCACATAATGTAATTTAAATAAACAATATTGAACACACATATCAGGAACAGAGCATGTTGCTTGAATAATTATCTTCTTGTTCTGGATTATTTAGATTTACTTATCTTTGAGCTCCCTGAGACGAGGCTGTGTTGTAATTTACCTTCCACTCAGAGCCTAACACAGTGCCTGGTAAGCAATTGGTCCTTGGTGAATGTCATTTGAATGGAGTCATCTATTGTGCTATTGATTTGCACTTACAGAATTGATTGCTTAAAAGACACTCTTTCCACATGATGAACAGTAGGAAGAGAATACAATTTTGTGGTTCTCATAGAATGAGCTTAAAGTCAGCTGTCTCCTTGCTTTTGTTTTCCAAGAAGAGAGTGATAAAATTAAAAAAATAATAGACTGTTCATTTACCTGTCAATTCTTCTGACAATTTTCTGAGATCATTTAGGTCTAATGCAGTTCTTTTATCTCCTTTATAGATTCCAGTGTTTTTAATAAGAAAATAAAAAAGGATTCTCCTGAAATCTATTTGGAGTTTCCTGCTTTCTCTCAGACTCTTTGATGTATTTCAAGAAACACAGCACTTAAAAAATGTATCATGTCCTCAACCACATTCCTCCTCCCATCCGCCTTGTCAAAAGAAAGGAAAAAAAGATAAGTGTGGATCTGATATATTTAGTTCTCATTTCTTCTCTTTACACACCTTTTCACAGCCTCTCTGATGCAGCTGCTTGTCCATCTCACACATACTAGGACTCTGAAAATTGTTCTCACTCTAGCAAAACTACTGATGAAACATACTTCACAGCCTGATGAATTCACTTTGAGCTTGTGAATATACCCGATTCACTCACTAATTTTCCAGCAGGAAACAGTAAATTATGTGACACAGGAAAGTCCAGGCTTAATGCTACTCCACACAAACTGCTTTTTCTTCATGAACAAATACGACTAATGGACTCACCTTTGATACAACATGCACTGGACAGAATCCACAAGGTCTGTATAGATAAAAAGGTTATACTCTATATTTTATTGTTCTGACCATTTTAAAAATAAAGTTTTCATTCTGAACCTTTGAACTTTTAATAAAAGGGTAAAAGCAATATAGGGCACCACATATTCTCTCTAGGCTCAGTGTCAGATGATACTGAAGTCTCCTGAATTGTCTATCTGTCTGAGCCTATATGTTCTTGACATATGTGCTGTTTTATATCCTCTTTCTTCCCTCTGCCAAAATTACTGTTCTCTTGCTCATTGCTTACTACTTGTCAGTTTGTCTTTGTGTATGGTTTCACCTTCAATATGTTTTTTTAACTATGCTGTCTTTATTATTTCTGTTTTCACTCTTATCCTTTCCATCCATACCACGAGTTGTTTCTCATCCATCCCTTTACATGGCGTACATGCCATTCTACTTACTAGGCTTAGTGCACTAGAAAATAGAAATAAATGTAAAAGATAAACTCCATTTTCAAAGCTGTATCCAGTATGAGGAAGCTAATATTTTCTTAGTTTTTCTATGTATGAGGCAATAAATGTGGATTCATTCGTAAAACAAGCTGTGAGATTACATAAGTGCTTTTAATGTACTCTTCTAGCTCAAGGTAGCCTAAAAACAAAAATAAATGTATTGTTTCTATTAATGGAAAAATCCAGGATAGTTTGGCTTCAGGCATTTCTGGATCCAGGACTCACTCGATATCTTTGGAGCTTCTTTATTTTTCTTCTAAAAGTGTACATAATGGTGGATAATGGCTTTCATTCTGTCCATAATAACCTTGTGGAAAGAGAATTTTCTCAAGGCTTAGGCAGAAAAGCTCCCAGTGGGAATTTGTTTGACTAGTTTAGGCAATAGGCCCGTCCATGAACAAATTACTATATCAGTAAGACGGGGATAATATAATTGGTTGGGCCTGAGTCCTGAACCCATGAAGGTATCTCCTAGTAAAATTATCTGTGGTGTACAGAGGAAAGAGGGGTTTATGACCAGCAAAAGAATAAAGGTATCATGTGTAAGCAAAAACAACATGCCTACACCCAAAATATATGTTATGGTTTGTATATAGACTGTCCCCTGGAAAAACTCATGTGCAGAGGTGATATTGAATCATGAGTGTTCCAATCTTATCAGTGGATAAAACCATTGATGGATTAATACACTATCTGGGTGGCAATTTAGGCAGGTAGGGTGTGGGTAGAGTAGGTAGGTAGATAACTGGGGGTATGTCCTGGAGGATTATACATGTCCCTCACCTCTGTCTCCTGCCCTTGTGTGCTCTCTGCTCCCCATCACCAAGCAGTGAGCTCCACAGACATGAACTGGCCTAACATGGACTGAAATCTCCAGAACCGTGAGCAAATAAATCTTCCTTCCTCTAGGTTGTGGTTCTTAGATATTTTGTGTCACAGCAGGGAGAATGCTGACTGAAACAATATAGTATAATACTATGACTATTTTAAATATGAGAAAACCAAGACAAACTTGTATAACTAAGCTCACACTGACATCTGATATCCTAGTAAGTAGCAGAAGAGGAGAGGAGAGACTGCAAAAGAAACTGAGATTTAAATAGCTGTTTTCTTATAGAAATGTGTTTTCCCATCTTCTAAAAACCTAGTAACATTTGTATTCAGTGACTTGTCCAATTTCCTCAATACCTTGCCCAGAAAAAAATTCAGGCTTATTTATATGATGCTGTCGGTAAAGGATGAATGGAGAATAAGGAGAAACTGCACCTGTGGCTAATGAAAACAATGAAGGGAAAAGAAATCATTAAGTGAACCTAATGTATGCAAATGATCAATTGCTATAATTTAGATCTCATGTGGATATATTTATTTCCTTAAAAAGTCTAACTTTTTAAGGAAATATTTTTTTTTGCTCTCACTATGCAAGGTATCAGGTTACATAAATGCTCCTGATGCCTCAAATTTCTCCACATGTAAATACTTTGTTTTGTTTTCACTATGTTACCCCATAGTTCCCTAAACCACACAATTCTGGAATTTAAAAAGGGGAATAATATTAACAATAATAAGTTGTCATTTAGCTGTTTTCTACTTCCCATCTACTACCCCATCTAAATTTGTGTTTTTGCATATTAAATTTTAATCACCTGAAGGAAATAATGCTCACGGTTTCAGGTAGTCAGAGTGAATACTAATGTAAGGTCTTTTCCTTCTCTCCTGTCCTGGGCCGTTTTACTGTGTATGCAATGACTTCCACAGCTTGTGAAGACTGTCACAACATCACCACTGCCCAGCACCTGCTCCCTGTCCTAAAACATGAGACATGAGAGAGTCTTACTCCTTAGACTTCAGAAGGAGCACAGCACTCCTCTCAGGATTGTTGTCTTTTACATGCCTTAAGAAATCTCATTATCTGTATCTTTTTGCTAGCACTATGCAAGGTATCAGGTTATATAAAAGCTCCTGATGCCTCAAATTTCTCCACATGTAAATACTTTGTTTTGTTTTCACTATCTCTTGATTCTTTAAAGTCACAAGTGCTGTGTGTATGTATGTCACTATCATATCAACTACATTATTATGTGAGACTAGAATGTACCAATAAAAGTATAAAAAATAAAGACACTACAGTGAAATCAGACAAAACATGTTCAAGGTCACTGCCACCCTGATGGGGCTGGACTCACCATTTTCCTTTGGTGCCTCTCAAAGTCACAGTGTACTTGATTGTAATTTATTCCCCCAACCTTTGGGATAATGTCTCATATTAGTTCTTGAGTTCTCAAGAATATATTTCTGTATGAAATATGTCTTTCAAATGCTTCCCATGAGATCCCCCATTCTAAATCCCATTTACTTCCCAATGACTCAAAGTCCCTGGAGGCTGAACAACATATATTCTAAACTCTCAAGCTTTTATCTTTCCCTTAACACAAGTTATCTTTCCCAACCAGTCCCTTATTCTTGACAGTTAGTCATCCTTGAATAACACTGTGACCATACTGCACATATGCCAGAGTTGGGTCAGGCACTACTACCAATATATGGTTTCCTCTGCATCCAAATTGCTGCTGGGACAGGAGCAACATAATTGATTTTTACTCAGTTGCAAAGTTTGATGTGAATGTCTTGAGTTCATTCTCAGAAAAACCATGTACGGAGATTCTTTAAATAGCTCTATAATTGCTTAGGTCTTGTTATTTGGGTTAGCTTGTATGTCCTGTTTCAATCTTTGAAACCAAACAAAAATGAAACATTATTCATATCATTCATCCATTGACTGTGTAACTTGTAGGCAACACAGTTCAAAAAGCTTAAATTAGCATCATTCTAGAAGCTGGGAGTCAGGGTTTTTCTTTTCTTTTCTTCTTTCTTTTCCTTTGTTCACAAGGAAAATAAATGGTTGATCTTTCATGACAAATCCAGAAAAGCTTCATTTTTATTCCCAAATTTTATATACTCTGTTATATGGCTACTCTTAGGAAATTAAGAGCATATAGGCTAATGATTTTCTTATGAATGGGTGTGTATGTGTAGTGGGTATATGCCTAACATATCGCCAGATGGAGTTTAATTCACTGCTGCAATAGAAAATTTAGAAAAGTGCAAGTTAAAGAGAGAGAACTAAGAAATTCATAAAAGATAATTATCAGAGGTGCTTTTAGGTCAGTTGAAAAGCTATTTAAGCTTGAAAATACCTGGTAGTTATCAGAATTTATATACTTAGTGCTACATGTATAAACTTACATGTTTTAATGTATCAATATTAAAAAGTTTTACAGTAAGAGAACTGTCTTATATTTTAAATAGTCATTTGCAAAAAAGGAATATGGAAACTCATCAGTATTCTATGAAAACAACCACCTGGAGAAATAAAACAAATATACAATGGTGCTGGTTTCACAATCATAAAGATCCACTGGAAGGAGCAAAATAGTTTGTTTTGCCTTACAATAACTATAGTACACACCTACTTTCCTTAATAACCACCTGTCCATATTTTTAGACTATAGAGCATTGTGTATCTTCATTGGCAACAGGAGAGATGTGAATTAGGAGCTTTTCCTACAGCTGGTTAAGAGATCATCCAATTCTGAGTACATCTTCACCAAAGTCAGCATGGAAGTGCTAGAAAGAACCATTGACTGTCATTTATGGAGATAGATTGGTGAAGTGGCACCATTGCTCTGCTGCTGCCTGGGACAATATAAACAAGCGTGGCAATCTACTGAAACATATAAATGGTAGAGGAATGTTCCTTAATAGTTGTAATGGTTAATTTCAGGTGCTTGTGAAGGTATATTTTAGATGTGATTAACATATAAATTATGAGACCTTGAATGAAGTATATTACCCTCCATAATGTAGGCAAACCTCATTAAATCAACTGAAGACCTTAAAAGAAAAGACAGAGGCCCCTTGAGAAAGAAGAAATTCTGCCTCCAGACTGCCTTCAGATTCAAGAGTGAAATATCTCTCTTTCTCTCTCCATAGCATGCATCTGCATCATGCATTGTTATATGTATATGATGTCTTATGAGTTTTTTGTTGTTGTTGTTTTTAGAAAATCCTGACTCATACAATAGTTTTTTTACCTTTGGACTATTTATTGAACAAATAGCTAAAATTATGAATTTGCTATTTATTTATTAACATTCCCAAAGGTATACTGAGTTTATGTATTCTGAAATTTTTGGCTTATTATTTTTATAGGAAAATATATAGGTGTTCTTAAATTTCTTCTTGAGAAAACATATTTTACCTAATTGTTGCAGATACACACTAAGGTGACACTAAGTTGGTCATGCCCTTGTAAAATCCCCTCTCCTTGAGTGCCACTAAGATTATGTTATATGACAAAAGAGATGGGTCAGTCACAACCATGCCTATGTGTCCTTATGCAAGGTTTTGTCTCACAAAAGTATAGGCAGAAATTCCCTTGTGGGCCTGGAAGAAGTGGGTTGCCATGTGTTTGAGAGGGCCTGTGCAATGGTCACGTGGCATGAAACTAAGAGTGGCCTCTAGGAGCAAAAAGCAGCACTCAGGTGACAGCTAGCAAGAAAATGGGACTTCAGTCCTCCAGTCACACAAATAGTAAATTCTCATAACCACTACATTATCCTCGGAGAGAACTTCAGTCTCCAGAATGACATGCATCCCAGCAGTACCCGAATCTCTTCTGTTTGAGATCCGGAGCATTGAACTCATTTAACCAAGGCCCGGGCTCCCAACTCATAGAAATTTTAAGATACTAAATATATGTTGTTTTAAGCCCCTACATTTGTGGTAACTGTTATTAAGCAAAAGAAACCAAAACAAAAATAAAAAAATTATAGTAAATAATCACTAATATAATAACACTATTACATTTTATAAATTGATAAAGGAACTCTTGATGAACAACAAATAAAAAGTAAGCATTCATATATTACGAATCCTCTACTAACAGATATATATATATATATATATATATATATAACATATCTTACGAATCCTTTACTAACAGAAGTGTAAGAAATATGATTTCTTACACTTATTGTTTCTTTATTTTAATTTAATTCAACCTAACACAATTTTTTTTTATGTGGTACCAGGGATTGAACCCAGGGGCATTCTAACTCTGCGCTACACCCCCGGCCCTATTTTTTATACTTTATTTTGAAACTGGGCCTCACGAAGTTGCAGAGGGCCTCACTAAGTAGAGAGAGAGACAGACAGGGAGAGAGAGAGAGAGAGAGAGAGAGAGAGAGAGAGAGAGAGAGTCTCCGCCTCCCAAAGTACTGGGATTACAAGCATGCGCCACCACGCCCGGCCAACCTAATACAATTTATTAAATATTTACTTTGTACCCAAAACTATGTCAGGTACAAGAGATGTGATTTTGAAGGGGATCAACAGAATCATTGTCCTCTAAATATTCTATGGGAGGGTAACTGGTATTACATGTTGAACATCCTTAATCTGAAAATCTGAAATCTAAGATGCTGCAGAGCAAGGCATGGTGGAATGTGCCTGTAATCCCAGTACTTGGGAGGCTGAGATAGGAGGATGGCAGGTTCAAAGCCACTCACAGCAACTTAATGAGGCTTACATTAATTTAGTGAGACCCTGTTTCCAAATAAAAAATAAAATAAGGCTGGGGAGTGCAGGTTGGAGATAGAGTGTCCCTCGGTTCAATCCCCAATACCACAAGAAAAAAATAATAAACAAAAATAAAAAGCTGCAGAATCCAAAACATTTTGAGCATCAACATGAAGCCATAAATGGAAAAGTCCACATCATGAAGCCTTGTTTCATATGAAAAATTATTAAACATATTGTATAAAGTTAACTTCATGTTATGTATATAAGGTATATATGAAACACAAATTTTGTATTTAAACTTGGATCCCATTTCCAAGATATCTCATTATGTATATGCAAACATCCCAAAATTTTAAAAACTATCAAATCCAAAACAATTTCTCTCTCAAGCATTTTGGATAAAGTATACTTTTCCCATAAATGAATACGACGTACTTACTCTACTGTAAATGAATGTGATCTTCATGTTTCTGATCAAGCCAACTAGTGACTAGACAAATACGGTATTAACCTTTTCTTCAGAAATTGTATCATTTTATTACAGAACATTAAAATCTTTATGTCTAAAATTACCTAAGATATAGTTAAGGAGTGTCTTAAAAATAAGTTTGTGTAATACCCCTTTTCATATTTATTGATTTGGAATTAAATGCAGTGATCTTAAGGTTATCAGATTTATAATACATTCTAAGAAATATTAGACTTTGAAATTTTATTTAATCACATATCTTTAAAAGTTCCCTTTGTAAAGGTTGGATTGGTTGGATTCATTTTTTGTGTTTTTATTTTTTCTCCCCCAGGTGGAGTGACGGGGAGAGAAGCCTGAAGGCAATACTTAGTATCCTCCTCCCTGTTCCAAATATAAGCCAATGAAGAAATAAGGCAAAGAAGTTGTCATGGGATTAGCACATGACCTTTTATCACTTACAAAAGATAGGTGGAATGATTTCATTTGTTTCTGTCAGCAAATGTTCTTAATACAAAATTAGGCAGTCTTTATTAATATAGTTGCGAATAATACCAGACCAGTGTTATGCACCAGCAAGGCCAATTCCTGTGGGATTTAAGACATAGAGGAGAAGAGGTGAACACAGACCTTTGTGGCAATGTGATAGAATCTAACTCCATTTTTTATGTTTGCTGAGACCTTTCAAGTTCTGTCCATTCTTCTTCCCCTCTTCCTCCACATTTGGTTAAGTGAATAAGAAAACCTAGTGCTCCATCCTTTGGCTCTGGCAAGGCCATGCCAGGCCTGGCCTGTATATGCACATGGGAAGTTTCACTCGCAACCCCAGTCCTGATTACAATAATAGGAAAAAAAAACAACTAGTCACCCATCCTGGCTTTCTCAAGCCACTGAAGAAACTGCTTAGGATCATGTCCTACTCTCCCCAGAAAACCTCATTATGTCAATAGATGATATTTTTCATTTCCTCCTGGTATGTGTGTATGTGTGTATGTGTGTATGTGTGTGTGTCTATGTGTGTGTGTGTGTAATCATCAATCTCAACATCCAAACCAAATTTTAGGTGGAGTGGTCCATCCTGCCTCTGTGGGCTGCCACAGCAGGTGACTTCTCAAGATAGAACAGCTAAGATAGAGAAGTAGTGCTTGGTTACACAGGCCAAGTTTTTCTTCCAAAGCACACATCATGTAAGTCACTGCTTACCCCCTAGAGGGTGGTCACAGTGAGTGAAGTGGTGCAAGAACTGAGGATTATGATGGAGCCTTTGGATGGGATGCTCTACATGGAAAGATGCATTTCCTGTATCCCCCAAACTTTAGTATCACTCCACTTCCCTAACCATTCGGATACCATTCCATGCCCCAGTGCTCTAACAATGCAATATACACTTCCATTGAAATTCTAGATTCCCATTCTCACATCTCCTGTCTCTTAAGTTTTAAACTATCTTTGCCTTCACTCTTCCCAACACATTTTTCTTCTTGGTTCTTTGGATGATCAAAATATTTAAATAGGGATCTATCTGATTGATTCACATAAATTATAGTATCAATGCTCCAGAATTAATACATTAGTGTTACTCCAGTAATAATGCACTTTAGTTCCTTTTCCTAAAGATCATGTCTGGATCCAGGCAAGTATCTCCCATGATAAGAATTTTATGCACTCTGCTTAATCAGTGGAAAGCGTATTCACTATTCTTCCAATCAAATCCTACAAAAGGAATTGTTCTGACCAGAGAAATATATCTTCTAGGCTCTTGGGTATGTTCAAACAGATAAATCAAAAAGCAACTGGATTCGGAAGTTACTCTTGAAATAAGTATCATAGCTATTTGTTAGCAGTTTAGCAGAGCAGGAAATAAGATACAGAATAAAGTGTGAAAAATAGTTTTAAAACTCTCATATCCCAGATTTAGTACTTTCTGCTAAATATGCCTGGGGGAGTTTACATGAAATTCTAATATATTTTAAGTAACATTTCTGCAATATTAGGCTTGATGAAATTTAAATATAATGCTTTATAGTCTCATAAGAATTTACATATAGCCTTCATAGGAAAATACATGAAATTTCTTTATAATATTGCTATTTTTTGTGGTAAGAATCTAAGTTAATCCAGGATAAGGCATGTGGACAGTTTTTTGGTACTGAATATGTATCATGTATGTTGACACTGAGATAAAATCTTTAATTTATTTCTCTTGTCAAAGAAATATACCATGTTAACTACATAAAGCATGAACATAAATATGACTCCTCAAAATTTCCTTCTACAGTATATATGATGCTTTATGTTTTCCATATTTTTGACTGCCCTACTCAAAAGCCAAAAAAGGGAGATAAAAATCACCTCCATTACCAAATATATTGACTGAAGGCTGGTCCACAAATAGATGATTGATCATTGTGTTATCTGATGTTTACCTAGCAGCTGTATAATATTTAAAGCTCAGTACAAATGAATAAAGCTTTGTAAACCACCATTCAACTCTATATTAGATTTCCACACTTTAATGACATTTTCTATCACCAAATTATAAAATCATGTCCTTATACCTGTAGCAAATACGCCATTTTGCAAATTTCATTTCTTTATTTTCTTTGTTTTTAAAATGTTGACTTTTCCTTAGGTATTTTAAATAAATTTTTTCTAGTCTCTCCTGTAGCTCTCATTCCCAATCAAGGTTTCAAATATAATAAATGTGCAGCCAAACTGCCAAAAACATACCTGCATCCCAGACTTCTTTTCCAACTGCAGCCTTATGTAGAGATACTTTCATTTTCTGTAGCTCAGTTTGCTTTGTATTGTACTTTTTTCTTCATAGAACTCTCAGTCATCCCATTTCACATGATAGTATTTTAAGATAAAATTCAAACATTACCTACACTCTCTCTACATCCTACTTCATTACCCAGTTACCATTAATTAGAACTTTATAATTTGCAAAGATATTGAAAATCAGATAGATATACTTTTGTACGAGCTAGTTTAAATTGTAGTCTATGAAAACACACACACACACACACACACACACACACACACACACACAACTTTGTGTGGTTGCACACACCTGTAATTCCTGTACTTGGGGGGCTGAGACAGGAGGAACGCAGGTTTTGAAGTCAGCCTTAGCAACTTAGTGAGGCTCTCAGAAACTCAGCAAGATCCTGTTTCATATATGTGTGTGTATATATATATATATATATATATATTTATACACACATATATTTCAAATATATATACATATATTTCAAATATATATATATATATATATATATATATATTTGAGATGTTTACATTTGAATTCCTATATGGAATTGTGTTCTAAAGGCTTGAAAAATTAGAAAATATATTCAGATAAATGGAGTTAATTGCCAGGCGTGGTGGCACACGCTTGTAATCCCAGTACTTTGGGAGGCGGAGACTGGAGGATCTGGGTTCGCGGCCAACCTCAGCTCGCTCACTCTCTCTCTCCCCCCCTCTCTACTTAGTGAGGCCCTCCGCAACTTCGTGAGACCTGGTTTCAAAATAAAGTATAAAAAATAGGGTCGGGGGTGTAGCGCGGAGGTAGAACGCCCCTGGGTTCAATCCCCGGTACCGCAAAAATAAATAAATAAATAAATAAATAAATAAATAAATAAATAAATGGAGTTAATTGTGTTGAATTTTTGTATGGAATCTGTATTGTTTGAATTATAGTTTTTATTTTTCACTTCTTGTATGCAATTTGCAACAAGAAATATGCAAAAAATATATAAATCACATAGATAATACACTGGCAATATTATAGTCAAAATTATAACCTTTGTTTTAGCATTAAAATGAGTTTTTATTACACCATTTCTCATTAAATTTAATATTAATATTTCTATCAATTCCAATATTCATTTTCCATTTAGAAGTTTCATGCTTTCTTTTGTTATAATTTCTTTCTACTCAGAGTTTTATTTAGCACTTCTTTAAAGGTAGATTTTCTAGCAATGGATTCTCTCTGTTGCTTGGAGCATGTCTCTGTTTTCTCTTTATCCTGAAAAACAGTTCCAGAAATTCAGGAATATTTCTACATAATTCACAGGTGACTTTTTTTTCTTTCAGTACTTGACAAATATTTTGCTGTTTCCTTCCGGAAGATGAGAAATCTGCTGTTATTAGAAGTGGCATTCTACCACAAATAATGTGCCATTTCAGTTTGCTTTCAATATATTTTCTTTGTCTTTAAAAATTGAATTGAAATGTATTCTGGCATGAATTTATTTGGATACATCCTATTTGGGATTTACTCAGCTTCTTGAATTGATGGGTTTTGTTTTTCCACATATTTGGAAATTTTTGCTAACTATTTCTTTAAATATTCTTTTAGTCCCACTTTTTCTCCTTTTTCACTCTGGGAGTTCCATGATATCAACATATCTCCTTTATATTGTTCTCCACGTCTTTTGGCTACTATATATTTATGTGGTCTCTTCTCTCTCTTTTGTTCAAACTGGGAAAATATGAACAAATCCTCAAAGTTTAATGATGATTCAGTTCCTCTGTCATCTCCACTATTTAGCTCATTCAGCAATGCATATTATATTATGAGATTCTGGGTCCTTTTTGATTTTCCTTTGTAGAAGGCAACATCCCTGCTGAGGAATAGCATAAAGGAGGTGTGCATAAAACCAGCTTCTTTTGTAACCCTGTACTGCACCTCAGCAGACATGTCAAGTTGAGTCAGACTGTCTTGGAGTAGAAGTTCATATTGCTCTTTCCTGATATAAGTGGAACATCATTTATTGTTCTTTCCTGATATAAATGGAACACAAAATTCTCTGAGTGGGGTTGCAAGCTTAGCTTCCTACTGAACCTCTGATGACACCAGAGAAGGGGGTAATGGATGGATGGGTCACAGACTTTTTTGTTGCAGGTCCTTTGACCACAGGGCACCAGCTTTTCTTGAAGTACATTTTGCCTGTGCTGGTCAACAATTCTGACCTAGAGGCTTCTAGAGCTCCCCATCTGAGATACACAGGAAGATACAGAAATCCAGGGAATCCACTGTCATCCTCCTCAGGTACAGCGAGTTCGTGGAAGTGCAGTGCACCTCCATCTTCCCACCTGTTAGATTTTTCTTATTTGTTGTCCGATGTCTGTTTTTGTATTTTTGTTTTGTTTTTAGTGTTTTAGGTTTTCTGTTTGTTTTTAACAATGGTCTTGGGAAAAATGGGTTTACTCTCATGGTCTGTATTTTTTTTTATTTCATGGTTCAACATATCTCTTTATCATCATGTCACTCTGTTCACCTCTCAATGTTTTCTGTAAAATTTCAAAAGGATCTTTTTATACCGCCAGGTACTGTCAGCCACCACAGGGCATCAGTCATTTTCCTTTCTCTTCACCTTCTTTCCATTAGCAATATTACCTGTGAAGCCTCGTGGAAGTGCATTTTCCTGCTTGTGCTAATTTTAACGATGGATTCTCAGAATCGCCCTGTGGTTGTTCAATATTGATCAAAAATATTGTGCGAAAGTATGGACAATTCCCATTTGTCAAGCCTACACTTGTGCAAGATGTGCCACAGGTGTTTGAAATGTTAGAGGGAGTCACTTCAATTTCTAATAGCTCACAATGATTTTAAATACAACTTATAGTGGGCCAAATAGTGCCCAATAAAAATTTATATCCACCCAGCACCTATGCGTATAAAAAATATAGACATAAGGCCTTTTTAAGTATAATAAATTAAGATGAAATCTTAGTAGGTGAGACTAGGCCCTAAACCCAATACCACTGAGTTCCTTATAATGCAAAAATTTGAACACAGAGATAATACAGAGAATGTCTGAGTGGATGAATAAATAAAACACATTTAGTTAAATTCTACTCTGTGACCAGGAAACTGGGTTCTCAGTTCTTATATTAACCATAAACATTGAGATATGAGGCAAAACATAATAAACGGTTTGTGGTAAACTATTTTTCCTTAACTTTTCCTTTGATTTAGACATCTATAATTTTACTAAGAGTGATATGTCTTTAGCCTGGGTTGAGTTGAATTCCTTAGCTTCTTTTCCACTTATTTCTTTGTGTTCCTTGCTTATATCTTTTTTCCATCATTCATTTCTAAGAAGCCACAAAGGAAAACACAGGACAAAACTGAGCACCTGCATTTGCTCAGTTCCACCAGCATTATGGTAATTAGAGACAGAGAATGAAACCCAAATGTTTTATGTCTAAGTCTTCGGTAAGCTTATCTCCATCCCCACAACCCTCACATTTATCAGTTGATGCATTAAGGTTTGCCTTCAGAACAGCACACATTCCAGAGGAAGATCAACAGTTTCCCGTGGCTGGAACATAAGTAGCTGTTTTCTCTTCCTGCCAAGCCTGCCTTTGGCTGGGATTGATTAGAGTGAAGGCAGCGTATCCAAATCAACTGTCCAGTACAAACTGTGGAGGAAGCTAAGTGTCAGGGAGTTCTATAAATAGACCCATGAGAGATTAATTGGTGGCAAGATCATAGATACGCCAATTTTTAGTATGTTCTTTTATCTACATGATGCTTTCCACTCTACCCTAGGGTCTAATTTATAATAGAAGTTTTCTGTTTGGTACAGTATCTATATGAATACATATTTAGGGGTGTAGAACCATTGTAAGGCTGGAAGCATGGTCCAGAACTCATTCCTTTTGCTTCACTTGAGCATGGGATATAAATGCAAAATTCTGGAGCAGGACTTTAGGACTGTTAGCTTCAGGGAATTGCTATTGTGTTCAGAGTGCCGTGCATAGCCCCTTGGATAGCCGCTTCTTACTCTGGATTACAGTGTTAAATTAAATTTGATCTATCAGGGAAATGCAAATCAAAACTACACTGAGATTGTATCTCACTCCAGTCAGAATGGCATTCAGCAGGAACACAAATAGCAATAAATGCTGTCAAAGATGCAGAGAAAAAGGAACTGTTACATACCGTTAATGGGAATGGGAATTAGTACAGCCACTGTGGCAATCAGTATGGAGCTTCCTCAAAAAAACTAAAAAATAAAGCCGGGCGTGGTGGCGCACGCTTGTAATTACAGTACTTTGGGAGGCGAAGACCGGAGGATCCGGGTTCGCGGCCAGCCTCAGCTCTCTCTCTCTCCCTGTCTCTCCCTGTCTCTCTCTCTCTCTCTCTCTCTCTCTCTATTTCTCTCCTCCCCCTCTCTCTACTTAGTGAGGCCCTCCGTAACTTCGTGAGACCTGGTTTCAAAATAAAGGATAAAAAAATAGGGCCGGGAGTGTAGCGCAGAGGTAGAACACCCTGCGTTCAATCCCCAGTACTGCAAAAAAAAAAAAAACAAAAAACTAAAAAATAGAAGTACCATATTATCCAGTTATACCACTTCTTGATATTTATCTGAAAGAATTAAAGTCAGAGTATTTTAGTGATATGTTCAAACTCATGTCTATCACGGCATGATTCACAATAGCCAGGTTAGGGAATGAGCCTAGGTGTCTGTCAGCAGATAGGTAGATAAAGAAAAAAAATATATGTATATATTCACACACACACACACACACACATACACAATGGAGTTCTATTCAGTCATAAAGAAGAATGAAATTATGTCATTTGCAAAAAAATGGATGAAATGGAGCGCATCATGTTAAGCAGTGAGCCAGATTCAGAAAGGAAACATCATATGTTTTCTCTCAAATGTGGAAGCTAGTGGGGGAAAAATTAAATTTGACCTAAAACTGACTGTGTTAATAGCAAACTGTAACCTAACTTAGTAGTTAAAAATCTGTAACCTAAGAGTATATTCTTATGAATCATAGCTAATTCTTAGCCTAAGCTTTCAGCCGATCTAAGGCTTCAAACTGTCCAGACAAGTCCCCATAAGGCATACTCTACACCATAACCAACCAGGCTATTTCTGTATGTCAGTTCTTCTTTTCTGTCTATAAATACAACCTGCCCACATTGCTGGATGGAGCTCTCTGTACCTTTAGTGATTCAAGGTGTGCTGGATTCATGAATCATATCTCTGCTCAAATACCCTCTGCTAAATTTAATTTCTGTGAAGTTTTTTTCTTTTAACAAAACACATCAAGAGGATAAGGCTCAGATACTGTAAAAATTCCAGGTAGCTTTCAGAGACAATCTCATTTGTTAAACATGGAAAAATAAAAGAGATTGGCTGAATCCTTTTCCACAGAATGTGGTTGGGTTTATACAATCCAAATAATGATGATCCCACATACCCAAAGCTTTGTCTGTCCCCTATGGTCTTACTTGTCAAGCAGAGAGAACAATCAAGCTACTAACAAATATTACCATCAAGGTTCTCAGGAAAAATGGACACAGCTACCAGAGATGTTTCAACATGTGTTATTCCATCCTCACCAAGGTACAACATGTTTAGTCCTCTGAAAACATTTAACAACAACAACCAAAAATAATGAAATGTGGAGAGGGAGAGAACACAAATCAATATAGTTAACATACACACAGACGCATAATATCCATAAAATAGTGGGATTTCTGGAAGCCTTCTTTTAAATTACACCTGTTTTCCCTGCTTGGGTTCTATACAGTTGAGAAATAAAACATAAAGTTGACAAAGAACTCTTCTGTCACTGATAGAGGCCAGTCTGGGGGACATGCCCACATATGTTAATCAAGTGAATTGGCTAATCATGAACTACAGAATTAAGCACACTTCCCCATCTGGACCTGAAAGCGCTGGCCTTGGGCCAAGCATCTCCGTATGGGAGGAGGCAAGTTAGTCTTTTGGAGAAGCAAAGAAGGTTTCTGGATCACTGAAACATATGGTGCCCCTGTCCCCAGGAAAAGGGAGCAGATCTCAGAAATGTATGACCAGTTATTCTGAAATTTATCAATCATATAATCTCCACACCCATCTTCTTGGAAAGAAAGGCCAACTGAACAATCTTTGTTCAGCTGGAATCTGGTGATTCAGAAACATAGAAAAAAAACCAAATACAGAAATGTGCATTTTGTCTCAATAAATTATGCCTTAACATGTCTGTATATATCTATCTATTTATCATCTATCCTCTATATCTCTGATTCTCTGTGTTGTATTTTCGTGCATTCTGGAGAGCTACATTGTAATTCACCAGTTCTTCTTTCCACAGTTCACAACAGCTATTGAATTTAATACACCAGAGAATATGTTTTTCATTTGAAGTATTCTAATTAGTTACTTTTTATATCTACTTATGCTGAAATAATCTCTGCCTCTACTTGCTTCATAATTTCTTGGTTTTCCTTGTGAATATTCTTATTTTTGTCTCTTTTCTCTATACTATTGCAATGCCATTTTTACACTGCTTCATTTTATTTTCCTTTCCACTTGGAGTGAAGTAATCCACTTAATGTTTGCCTAGTTCCCGCTAAGCTTTGTTTTTCCCGATGAAGTCTGGAATTTTGATATGCAGGCTCATCTTGGGAAGGGGAGATTTGTTTGTTTTCTTCTACTCTTTTCTATTTTAAATCCTCTAATAATGGTGTGTTTGTCTCTTTTGATCTCGCATGGATCCTAGTCCAAGATCAACCGTCATTTTGATGGCTCAGGCTCCTGCCTTCATTGTGTTATTGAAGATACCGTAGAGGTAGTCTGAACCACTGGGAAACTTGGTCAATGTTCCAGCCAAGAGAACAAGTCAATTTCCCTTTACTTTCTTAGTTATACAGTTTTATAAAAGTTGAGGCAAAGACAAAGAGCAATTTTTAACTATTTCCAGATTCCTTTCAGGACCAGGGGAATTCCACTTTAGTCTCTTGATTAAGCGTCAAGGTTGCATCTGGCTTTCCTTCTGTTAAGGCAGGTTTAATTCCAGTTTGCTAGACATAATTGCCTCCATCTGCCACTGTCCCAGACCTCAGCATTGTAATGTTGGCAGAGTGGGCTCCACTCACTGCTTCCAGTTTCCTCCTCCTACTCACACACCTTAGAGAATGTGGCCTGATTATGGAATGCACGCTCTCCACCTCACTGCCCGCATTGAGAATATGGAGGCAGGACAGGAATCATGGCAGAAGCTTTCTTACACATATGACAATCCTTCGTTGGAGAGATTACACTAGTCTTTATTTGTTCAGTTGGTTTCTACTTGCTGGTGGTTCCAGGGGCCCAATCCTAGATACATTATTCATGTCAATGGTGCATGCGGTTTTTCTGAACAATATTTATGTTATTTGCGTCCTTTTCCAAGGATGCTTTCAGATAGTTCTTCCCATTAGCTCGCACCAATAGTCCATTTCTCCAGTTCAGTGTTAGAAAGAATCAAAGATACACTTTGCTGGGCGCTATCTCATCAGCTTCATAGCTCATTACTCCATGATTGTTCACTTAAAGTCAGGCAAACCATTGTGCATTACCTATAGTAGCTGAAGGCTATGAGAAATGTATGAGGGAGTCACTTCAAGGCCTTTTCCTTAGGCATACCAACCAGTTACATTATCGATATTTTCCAACAAGCCTCCTGCCTTATAAACCTGCATTAATTGACAGTCAAATGTGTATTACAAATTTCTGAGTCATATCTCAAATATACGTGAACCAAGAACCTCCCAAGATCTTTGTCACCATACTTACTCTGCTTCATGACAGAAGCAGGTTTGGCAATTTCTTTGCTCTTCAGGGAGCACCTATGTGGGGAGTGAAAAGGGAGTTTTCCCTTCTTGTGATCCTCTAATCTCATGAAGAGTTCTGCTGTTGTCTTTTAACTCGTTTTGTTTGTTTGGGTAAAGGCTAGGGTAGAGATCTATGATAGTCTCTAGGAGGCCAACATTCCAAAATTCTAACAGTTTTCTTTTTATTTTCTCCTCAGAAGTTATTTTTATAAATAAACTGGAACATTGATGTGAGTGACAGGGATAGAAAATCTAGCTAGGCTGCTTCTTAGCAAGCATAGAGGTGAAGTCTAGCCTCAATTGTTGGCAAATACTTTATGACACATTGACTTATGATGGGGTTCTGACAAACCCTTCAGAAGTTGAAAATATGCTAAATTAAAATTGCATTTGATACACCCAGCCTACAGAACATCATAGCTTAGCAACACAGTCCACTGTGAGGTATCTGTGGTTTCCTCTTGATTGCATGGCCCACTGGGGCCTGCAGCTTACTGCCACTGCCTGGCATCACAAGAAAGTATCTTAACATGTGTCTCTAGCCCTGGAAAATATTGAAAATTAAAATTCATAGTGCAGAGCCTCATGAATATATATCAATTTTGCACCATTGTAAAGTTGAAAAATCATAAGACAACCATCATAAATCGAGGACAGTCTGTACAGAATAGCAAACAGCAGTTGGTTTGCCCTAGAGACTCAAGTCAGGAATTCCAAGGCAACCACCACAACAAAAAAGTCCTTCACAATATCCTATTTCTTGCATCGGAATCCCATACTAAAACGTAAAATATTTAAATGCAGGAAGTATCTCTTATTTACCCTTGAAGTACTTGCCTCATAGTCAAATGCCTGACAACATTTACTGATGATATTAATAAGTATTGGTTTAATGAATGCATAAACTCATAAGAGGTGATTTGATCATTTATTGTGAGTTTGATTGTCTTGAATGATTTTAGTTGAAATTGACACTCTTCTGGTTACAAAATAATTGCATCGCAACACTGTGGGGCAGACACAATGAGTGATGAGGCTTGGTTCTCAGAAGTCATGCCTGATCAGAGCTTTTACTTCATTCTATCTTCAACTCCAGGTGTCCTTACCCTGTCTGGTGGAAGGTGAGGAAATGGCATCCAGTCTGTTCTAAAGTCCATAAAATATTCTTGGTAATAGTTTATATAAAAGCAAAATGCTCAAGACATTGTTAAAGTGAATACAAATATGCTTGTCAAAAGGAAGATATTTGGGACAAAACTTCAGAGTGAAAGCTGAATACTTTTCAAATATATGTTAATTGACAAATTAAACCATCTATTTCTATCTACAGGTTCTTGATACAAGTTTTAGACAGTAGGGGCAAACATATTTTTCACTATTCTTTCCCAACAAAAGGAATAGCAACCTGTGCAAAAATAATATGGCAGATCTTCGTACTCATCTGAGTATATGTGGGTTAGTTATCTATTGCTATGTAACACATTGCCACAAAATTAGCAGATAAACCCAAACATTTATGATCTCACATTTTCTCTAGATGAAGAATCCAGATGTAACTTGGCCGGTTGCCTGCATTTCATGTCCTCAGTAGGCTGTAGTCAAGCTGTCAGACGGGACTTGTATTCATCAAGGTTCTCCAGAGAAACAGAACCAACAGTGTGTGTTTGTCTGTCTGACTGTCATCCCTCAGTACACACTAAAAATTTGTTTCAGAATTCCCCAAAAATACCAAAACCCAAGGATGCTAAGTCTCTTACATAAATTCATGTAGTACTTGCATATAACCAATGCACATCCTCCTGTGTTATTCAAATAACCTCTAGATTATTTATAATACTTAATACAAAATAAATAATATGTTAATAGTTATTATAATGTATTATTTAGGGGATGATGATAACAAAGTTTCTGTATGTGTTCATTAAAGATGCTACCATCATAGGCCTAACTACATTTCCTATCCACAATTGGTTTAATCTACAAATGCAGAAGCCACAAATATGGAGGACCAACTGTGTGTATATGTAAAGAGAGAGAGAGAGAGAACTTATTTCAAACAATTGGCTAACATATAGAGGTTTGGCAAGGTCAAATTCTGATGAGGCAGGCAAGCGAGAGACCCAGGGAGGGTTTGCAGTTTGAGTTCAAAAGCTGGTAAAGTTTCTTCTTACTTAGGGAGGACTGTCTTTGGTCTATCAAATCATTCCACTGATTGTATAAGGCCTACAATATGAAGGGTAATCTTTACTCAAAGTCTGCATATTTAAATGTTGCCATCAGGAAAGAGAAAGGAAGGAAGAAGGAAGGAAGGAAGGAAGGAAGGAAGGAAGGAAGAAAGAAAGAAAGAAAGAAAAAAAAGAAAGAGCCCTCTCAGAAGCAATCAAAATAATGTTTGACCATATACCTAAGGATCATGGCTCAATCAAGTTGACATGCAAAATTAACTATCATAGTCCTGCAGTCATGTCAGGACTGACTGGAAAAGTGTTCATGGCCAAGCTCGCAGTCTCTGCTCTGGCAAAATCCATTCTTATTATATAGAGACAAAGTTCCTCATCACAGCACTATAGGGTCTGTTCACACCATGGCAGCTGGTTTCCCAAGCTGAGAGGGAAAACAAGAAAAGACTTCTGTCATAGAAGCAACAGTCTTTTCACATCCTAATTTCAGAACTGATGTACTATTTATTTTGCAATATTCTATTTTTTGGAAGTGCATCAGTAAATCCACTCCACGTTCCAGGAAAAGGGACCAGCTATGAACTTGAATGCAGGAAGTAGGGATCACTGGAGGCCATTTTAGAAGCTGCCCACCCCAATATGTGCATAAACTTGTGGATCATTTAGTATATGTTTTAAAAAGATATATGCATAAAGTTCCTACAGTAAATATTCTTATAGAAAAAGTCCCTACAATAAAAATGTAAATTCCTACAATTAATATTTTTCTTCACTGATTGTTTTTGATATCTGAAGAATAAAATTAAAAATCTAATATTTTCTACATATCCCACTTCTTCAGCCTCACCATACTTATCTTAAGTTGCATATAGCTTTTAATTTAAAAGTCAACAAAATATGGATCGAAGGCCACATTCAGTATCAGTTTGCATATGGCCTGCTTGTTACAAATTTTTCTCACATTTTGAAAGGATTGTAAAACAAATAAAATGAAAGAAGCAACCACAATACAAAGAATAAATAAACAACAATTATTTTATGTAGCCCCCAGAGTTTCTAATGTTTACTCTCTTCTTCTATAGGGGAAAAAAAGCTAATGCTGAGCTGATATTACCTTTCAGAAAATAATACACGATACATACATACATATAATGAAATAAACAAAATACAAAACTTGTTTCAAAATATAATTCACTTTGAAATTAATGTGTGGTTGTAAAAGGAAAACCATAAATTTTCTCCATTATACTTTTATTCCAAGTGGTGCAAATTAATAAATAATTTCCCATCCTATTTTTCTCATGTTTAGGATCCCCAACAGTACCTTTAATTTAATAAGAATCATATGAGATGGTAAACTATGTCCAGTTTGGTATTTGCATGTATGGAACGGCAAGGACAAAATAAAGTGCTAATCCAGAGGAATTCCAGGGTAAAGAAGAGAGGTGATATTTGGGCTGTAGTAAGAAAAGACCAGATTCACATATGCGCTTCTGCAGGTCCTTCAGAGTTTGGACACATCACAGTAGGGTAAGCCTTGCAAAGCTAAGAGAGGGCTCAAGCCAATGGGTTTCTGAGAGCAGGCTCCAAGGAACCTTTGCATTTTATCCACGGGAAGGAGAAAGACGAGAGGAAGTTAACAGTTTATTGATTGTTTAATATTTACTGAGTAGTTGCAATCATCGGGGACCTGGGATACTTTTGAACAAGCACTCTATTTAATGAAAAGATTTTGAAATCCTACACCAAACTCTGCTGCCTGCTTCAGGCCCTGGCGAGGCACATTGAGCTTAAGAAGCAAGCAAATGCTGTTCAGTTTTCAATCTCCTTTGTCTCAATCTGTCATTCCTAAGGCTGGAAGCCTGGTGCTTGAGAGTAAACAGCAGAGATCTCTTTCTTTTTTTTGTAAATTAATCAAAAGTCTTAGAATAATAGGAATCACGAAAAGAACAATAGTGATATTAGTCATATTTCTTGAGCTCCTATTAGTTATTTAGGCATAATGTTATTTGGTGGTAAAGCTGGGACCCAGAGTCCCCACTCTTAAAAGCACTGTAAAATATAGTTACGGTGTCATGATATGAAACATACATTAATAACAATTTCTGTTTCTTCCTTAGGGTAGGAATCAGGGATTGGAGTTTTCCAAAATTCATTTCACTAGTGCTATTTATCTTTGTTGCTATTGTTTTCTTTCTATCCATTTTTGTCTTTTTCTAATAGCTCTTTCTGTCCTGGTTAAATAGATGCCCCTCAACTTATGCTGGGTTACATCCCAATAACCTCATTGTAAATGGAAAGTATCGTAAGTCAAAAATGCACTGAATGTACCTAACCCACTGAAAACCCTCACTTAGCAACACGAGGCACTGTAGAGGGTTGGTTGGTTGCTGGTAGATTCTGGCTGACTGGGAGCAGAGGCCTGCACCCTGCCAAGCACTGGGAGAAGAGAGTATACTACTGCTTCATCACTAGTCCAGGTTGAGATAAAAATTCAAAACACGAAGTACAGTTTCTACTAAATATGCATCACTTTTGCACCATTGTAGTCAAGAAAGCTTAAGTGGATCTGCGTAGGGACTGTCATTAGTTGTTGAATTGCATAGCCATTATATAGTTCTTTATATTCCTGGATTCATTTTAAATTAAATTAATTTATTGTTATTTTCAATTTTTTACGATGGTAGTGTAATATTATTTTGGAATACTATCCCCTCTCCAAAGAATATACTCTAAGTTTCCACATAGGGAGCCAAATTGTCATCCTTACTTTCTACAAAATATTAATTGCACTTAAAATTATTGAGCACAAAAAATTTGATTTAGGTTATTTTTTGAAGTTTTGTCCTAATATTACATTTGCAGGGAGCTTTCTTCCTTCCTTTCTTTCTTTCATTTATTTATATTTTTATTTTTGTTTTTTTGCAATGCTGGGATGGAACCTAGGGCCTACAGAGCTACATCTCCAGCCTCAGGGAATCATAATTATAAATATTTACTATTGTTGAAAGTATATTATGCTCCAAGCTATAAAATGCCAATTTAATTTTTCTCACAATATTATGCATTGTTACATTTTACGATTGTTTTTCAAAGAGTTTCAGGGGCAAAGTAACTTGTATTGTTAGGGATCCAAATCTATTATAACTGCTACATCAATGGCACTAATAACTTATGTGTCCTTTTTAGTATTTTACAGTATACAATAATTCAAATAAATTTATATAGCTCAGGTAACCGCAGTTAATCTGACAACTGTTACTGTGTGTACCTTTGTGGCAAACAACAACAATAACAACAAAAAAAAGCTTCAGACAAGTCTTGGTTACTTAATCAAAGTGAACTAAGTAAACCTGGTAAGAATAAGAAAAAAAAGACGTTAAGTCTCCTGAGTACAGTGAACTTGCCCCTGAATTGAATTATATGGCTCTGTTTATTCAGTTGGGAGTTCCAGTTTATGAATAAAATGAATCTCCTTCTGCCACAGTGATGAAGTAAATATTTTTCACAGTGAGATGGAAAACGCTGCATCTTCAGGAGGAAGAAAATTCAGTCTTCCTCAAGCAGTTGTAGGTTTTTTTGGGACCCATTAGATCCAGCACGGTTTTCCTGATTATGTTTTCTCTTCAGGGGATGCTGAAAGGTGTTTGCAGCTAAAAATGAAGGTTCTTGTGTTGCTTGAAGGCAACCAGATTGAACAAGAATTTGCCTATCCTCAACAATTACTCTTATCTTCACTCAGCAATGACATTTTTAAAGAAAAATATGTTTATCTGGGCACTCTAAAACTGAAATAATTTATACAACAAGATTTTTATGATGCTTTCATATTATATTTGGAGATGTTGTGAAGATAGGTGACCCATTTCCTCATATTGGAAGAAGGAGGAAGTGTGGATGGAGCTTTAGCTCTGAGAATCATTAGGTATCTTGAGAAGCAAGAGATTCTTGCTTCATAGACAAACAACTAATCTCATACTCCAGTGTTTAAACAGGATAACTGGGATTTTTGTTTTTATAAGAAAATGTTGAATTAAGTCATTTCATGTATAATTTTTTTTTTTTTTTTTTTGCGGTACGGGGGATTGAACGCAGGGGCGTTCTACCTCCGCGCTATGCCCCAGGCCCTATTTTTTATACTTTATTTTGAAACTGGGTCTCACGAAGTTGTGAAGGGCCTCACTAAGGAGAGAGAGAGACAGGGAGAAAGAGAGAGAGAGAGAGAGAGAGAGAGAGAGAGAGAGAGACAGGGAGGGAGGGAAGGAGAGAGAACGCTCGCGTGCGCATGGAGCGAAGGCTGGCCGCGAACCCGGATCCTCCGGTCTCTGCCTCTCAAAGTACTGGGATTACAAGCGTAAGCCACCACGCCTGGCTCATGTATAATTATTTAATTTTAATTTTATTTATTTAGTGTGGTACTGGGGATTGAAACCAGGGGTATTCCACCTCTGAGCTACACCCCATCCCTTTTTTTATTTTTTGTTTTGAAACATGGTCTCTGTAGTTTGCTGAGAGTCTTGCTACATTGCTGAGGCTGTCCTCGAACCTGTGATCCTCCTGTCTCAGCCTCTCTAGTTACTGGGATTACAGGCATGCATCACCACACTGGCGAATATTATGAATATAATAAATAAGATACCTCATCTGCCATCTAGAGGAGGCAAGCTAGTGGCCAGACTTTCATGATGTGTTAAATGTTGTGATAAGAGCACAGAGAGGCGTCCCACTGAGTCTAGGAAGAAAATGAACCAAAACGGGTTCATCTCAGAATTAATTCATCAAATTAAAAAGTTAACCATAATTTACTTCTAGAAATAAGGAAATAAAAATAAAAGAGTAGACAGATATGACTAGTGTTTACTGACTTTTGGCTTTCTTTTTTCTTCCAGGAAATAATCCCTTTAAACTTAGTCAAGACCATGAGACTTGTGGCCCATATGAGCGTGTTAGAAGTAAATTTTTACGTCCTTGTTAAAAAAAAGATACGTATCTGAAAGCTGTTCAGCGAGGTGAATTTTACTTTTTGCAAAAAGGGATCCTGCCACCCATAAATTCAGGTGTGCAAGAACAACATGGAGGAAACTTGCTGGGCGTTTTATTTTCAGCGGAGTTTTCTATGCTGTGCTCCTATTGGTGGGAACACAGCCTCACAATCTTTACGCCATTGGCTGAAGAGGATGCTGGGAAAGGGGTTGGCACTCACAATTACCAGGAAATGCTATCTTTACAAAAATACAAGCACACGTAAGGTTACACAATGGTAGTTTTACAAAATGGAGCCCAAGTCAAGCTATTCCTTTGATAGAAAAGATCTAATTATTTCTCACAAGCAGAGGTGGCATGTTTTGATAATGGATGGAAGCTATTAAGAGCCAATGTACAATGTTCCTTGTTTTCTTTTCTTGGCACAGTGAAACCTGAAGACTCATTTTGAGATAGAGCCTCTATCTATCAGAGTCCCTTGTGATCACAGTGAGTCCCTTGTGAGCACGCTTCCTCCCATACATTGAGCACGTAGCATAGAAAATAAATTTTGTGTATGTAAGCCACTGAAATGGATGCTTTCCTCACCAGGGTTCTTGTCTATGAAATACAAAGAATAACACACTCGCAGACAACAGAAAGGTGAGCAGGGAGTTTATTGTAAAGAGGATGGGAAAGGGTAAAAGAGGCAGATCACCCTTTTGAGAATGGGGACCCTGGCTTCCAGCAGCTGCCTTCTGGACACTACTTGGGAGTAGCCCAAGTCACATGCCATCAATTACAAACTGCTTCCTCCCGAAGTCCCCTTGGTTAGCCTTGATGTCCAGAGGATGCCTTCTGGTCACTACTCTGGAGTTACCCGGGCTGAGTGCTGTCAATTACACACTGCTTTCCTTCAAAGTCAACAGGGCTGGGGATGGGGGACTCCCAAAAGGGAGGGGTTCCTGAATGGGTAACCATTTAGAGTGGCTTCTAGAGAGGTTTATATGTTTCTTTGAGTTTCCTTTCCCAGTTGGGGCCCCAGAGGTGGTGTCCTAGGACTTAGATAGCCTTCTTTTTGTGTGTCTTTCTCTTGGTTGGGGTCCCAGACACTGTTTCCTAGGATCTCCTGGGATTGGTTATTGACAGGAAGAACTAGAGTTTTGTAAACATCTGGTCACTGTCAGGAGGCTTTTGATCTTGTTAGCATTTGACATTCAGGAGGTCTCGTCCTTTCAGGAATTTTGGAAGTTAGTTAGCATCTGTTGCCTCTCAGGAAATTAAGTCTCCACCGTGGCCCTCTGGCTCTATTTACCTATTTCTTTCTACTTCCTTACTACTGACATTTTAGAGGTATTTTTTGATGTGGCTTAGCCTATCTTATCGTGATGGTTACATAAGTGACTTACACAAATGGCAAATTCTTTAGAACCAGGAAGCAGAGTGACAAAAAATAATGTTGGGACATCATCAGGGATTAAATGATGAAATATTTTGCATGTTAATTTTGATGGATTTGGGTTTTATCTTGTGAGTAGGTAGATTACTGACAAAAACTACTTAAAGTAATTGATGTATTTTTAACATATAAAGAAGTTCATATCTTTATCACTGCTGAAATTTTGGTCCAGGTATTTCTTTGTTGTGTGGGACTGTCCTATGTATTAAGGATATCTAGCCACCAGCCCAGCCTATACCTACTAAATGACATTTGCATCCTCCTTCTCAATTGTACAAATCAAATGTGTCTCCAAACATTGCCAGATGTCCTCCAAAGGGAACACTCACCCTCGGCTGAAAACTGTAGGCATACAAGAGGAAAATATATGTAAGATAAGAAAAAAAGAGAATCTATGCTAACCCAAAAGGCCATTTAGATAATATAAACTATCAAATGATAATCTTATTAGTATTTTAGAAAATCCTTTAGATTATAGCACTGATGTTGGATTGGAGAGAGGTATGGACATCATTTTTGGATGATTTTTGAAAATTCAGTGTGCTTCAAGACTGCACTGTCTTTTAACTCATACCTATGTGGCAAAGACTTATTTGTAAAAATTTATTGTCCTAGAATATCAAAGTAATCTGGAGCTCTGTATTTAATAGAAAATATTCTGAATTTATTATGCATGGTTATTCCATGAAGAAATTTGGACTTTGTGGTATGAATATCAATGGAAAGAAATAGACAGTTGTCTAATTCAGGAAATAGGGCTGCCTGGATGTTATCCATTGGCTGATGTATCTTGTGTTCTAGAATGGAATTAAGAATTGTGGATCTGAATATTAAGGTTGCCTCTGAATTTACTGCTTTCATAATTTTCTCAAAGTTTTACCCTTCATTTCAATTTAATTGTTCATATAATGATATTAAGAATATTTTGTCCCATATGATTATTTTATTTATTTTTTAATTTTTTAGTGGTACTGGAAATTGAAGCCAGGGGCACCTCTGAGCTACACCCCCAGACCCCCCTTTTTTTGCTAGGTTGCTGAGAGTCTTGCTAACTTACTGAAGCTGTCCTTGAACCTGTGATCCTCCTGTCTTGGCTTCCCAAGTACTGGGATTACAGGTCTGTGCACCATGCCCAGCTTGATTATTCTGTGTATTAAGAAAGATAATGTTATGACTGGTAAAATTATGCCAATTGAATATAAATGTATTGTTTATCTATGAAACTCCTAGGACTTTCAAAGATAATCATATTTCATTTATTTAATATTGGAATGGATTTAAATTTGTTATTTGTCTTATTTTGCATCATATACTTTGCAGGTGTTTGTTTTCACATCATAAATTATATGGTATACCAAATGTTCTTCCTTTTCTCTAATATTTCTTAGTTTTTTTGCCCTCCTTCTCCTCTCAAAAACGTACTTATATATTTCCACCAAATTGCTTCAAAAACCATAGGATGATGAGAGGGCGTCAATCCTATAAGAACATACAGGCAAATTCTTTCATTTTTAAGATGGTGTCTTTAGTCTAATGGACAGAAGAAAATATTCTATTAGAATAAAAGATTTTAGGGGAACATGCTCAAGATATGTATTTACTAAACATTTACTAAATATTCACTGAAAATATATGTTTGGAGCCATCTTAACCTACGCAATGAGGTCAGCATTTCAGACTGGCTTAGCTATGTATATAGTACCTACTGAGTGGAAATTGTCCGCAAGTAGACAAGCTTCCTTGGACTGGATGGGACTGAAAGGTGGACTCTGAAGACCTCCTATTCTCTCTGAAATGTTTACCTTGCTCCTCCCTAAACCTGGCCCATGCCTGCCACTCCCTAGCTGCCACTCCCTAAACCTAGCTCATGACTGCCTTTTTCCTAAAACTTAGCCGGTAACCCTAAACTTAACTCGTGACCTCCTTGCCATTTGCTTTGTTTCAATCCTCAATTTAAAGGACACTGGCTGCAGGAGGTCAGGAGAATTGTCCTCTATCTCCTCCCTGACCCCCCAAATATTAAATATAATTCTTTCCAAATTATATCAGACTTCATGTCATTTTCATGCAAGAAGACTATTGTCACAAGCTGCCTGTTGCAGTGAACTTACATGGCAGGCAGGAACAACAGAATAATTTTCAGGGAGCTGCCTAAAGTAGCCAACTTCTGTGGCAGGACTGCAGAGCAAGCAGCATCTGCTAGAGCCCATGATAAATATATTAGATTTATATATATATTAATATAGATATGGATATAGATGGACTTAAGAGCTGGAAATACCAATGTAACCATTTCTTCACTGGAGTTAATACCCAGTGGATGAGGAAGTCAACACACACACAATTTTCAGCACACCTTGGTAAATATTGTCATAGTTGAAATCCAAAATGCTATGGAAAAATAGAAGATATATCTACCTTAGTTTGTATCTACCTTAGAGTAATAAGAGCCTGGAGAAGGTCTCCCTCAATTAAAAGTTTCTGAAAAGGTAAAGAGTGAGAGAAAGAAAGCAATAATCAGTAGTAGCATACCAAAGCTGAGACCAACCAAACGAATGGTCCTCTGAGAAATTGAAAGTAGCTCATTATGTCTGGGGAGTGGAGTATAAGAAGATAATTATCAATAGATTCGAAGGCATATTAGGGAAGGCCTTCAATCTATACTAAGATATTTGGATTTCACTCTAAAGTAATTGAAGATATTAAGGCTTTGAACCATTACAGTGGATCAATAAAATCAAATTTTGGATGATGATGGATGCATGGTGGGGAATGGATTTAATGGTGCCTGGACCAATCAGGCAGCTTAATTATTATACTGCTATCATGTACAAAGTAGTTCTGGCATTTTACTGGGTTAAGAGGAAATAGAACTGTGAAATGTAGGCAGGATCATGGAAGATTCACATTGCCTTGGTGGTTGATTTGGTGTGTAGATTGAGAGAATAAGAAGGATCAATAACATGTTCAAGATATCTGAATAGACACAGGTGCACAGTGTTTCTGCTAAATGACAGAGAACATCAGAGAAGAAAAAGCTGTGTGTGTTGAGGGAGGGGATAATGGAGGACAATGTTAAGGGGTCATTGGAATTTCAAATTGGATGGACCACTATTGGAGATTTAAAACTGAAGCTCAGAGCCTGGAGATATAGAACAAAATTATCATGTTGACAATTATAGTATTAATATAGATTGCTTGAGAAAAGTGCATTAAGTAATGAGGAAAGATCTACAGATAGAAGAGATTCTGAAATTTAAGATGCAGCTACAAATGAATGCTAACAAAAGCGGGAGAGGTAAAAGTGAAAAATAGAATATTGACGCATCTTGCAAACTAGTGTGAACAACTATACATTGAAAAAGGATAGAAAAACTCTGAATATGTAGATTTTAGTAATATAATAACAACATTAGTCATGAAAAAGTATAGCATTCCTCTGGTAGAAAGAATGAAATTTGAAGGAAAACTCATATTGATTTTCTAATTGCAAACTCTAACTTCTCTTTAAGTTATACTTAAAAATCCAGGATACCTTTGGAACACTTTTTGCATTATATTTTACACTATCTCAAACTTAAAATATTTAATGTCATTCCATAAAGCAAGAACATTGAAGTAACAGATTTTGAAAGGGGCTGAGGAAACTTGCTCTGTCATCTTTTAGTGACATGTCTCTTGTTCTAAATCGTTACATGGCCTTGTTCTTAAATGGTCCTCACTTCTACAGATCTAGGAACATCATACCATCATCCTTTCTTTTTTTTTAAAAAAAAATTACTGGTGCTTTGTAATTGTACATTATAGTGAAATTCATAGTGATGCATTCATATATGCACATAACATTGTTTGATCTGTTTCCTTCACTGTACTTCCCTTTTCCCTCCCCTTCACCCTCCTCTAACCCCCTTCCACTATTCTACTGGTGTCTTTTCTGACTTTCATGAGGTCCCTTTTCTTTTCTCTTTTCTCTCTAGTTTCTACATATGAGAAAAAAACACATATGTGGCCCTGGATTGTTGGAGCCTGGCTTATCTCACTTAGCATGATGCTCTCCAGTTCCATTCATTTTCCTGCCATCATCCTTTCTGATGGGAACACAATAGAGCAATCTTTTCCCCATCCTTCCCTGCCTGGTACTTTAGAGAAAAATATCAATTGTTGAATATAGTACACATATCCTTTTGATGCTTATGTCCCAGAAAATTGTAAATTGACAATTTAAATATAAAAATTAAGCTGTATCCTCAGAAACTTTGTGTAATGGGATGGGGAAAAGGTAGCAAGATGTAAATATAGACTGAAAAGCTCCCTAATGATGTTTACTTCATTACTGAGCTGCTATTAGATACATCGAATCATTCAAAAATAGAATTTCTGTTCAGCTTTAATAACAGTCTTTGTGTCCCTGTTGCATGCATGGTGCAAGAGTGGCAATTTCACAGTAAGCAGCTGGACTGATGCTATTCATTAGCAGTAGTACAACGTATCAGGAAAAAGTAATGTCCTGTTTAAGTATGAGTGTCAAAATCTTAAATCCATCACTGAAAGGCTGTCTTATACCCTATATGCATACTGCCACTATTTTCCATTAATAAGATAAGAATGAAAACATTTAAAT
Source organism: Glis glis (assembly GCA_004027185.1). Classification (NCBI taxonomy): domain Eukaryota; kingdom Metazoa; phylum Chordata; class Mammalia; order Rodentia; family Gliridae; genus Glis; species Glis glis. The sequence continues at coordinate 65,223 of PVJS01000877.1, read as the reverse complement.
AATTTTTAAGTTTATTGTCAAAAAGACAGCTGTGTAAAATCCTGTATATTATGCCTCACAGCTAGGGGGGGGGGGGAATCACTCTCGTTAGCTAGATTTCCTACTCAGCCCAGCTGGGCCATTCCAGTGATCTAGGGAGTGGAGGTGATCATGAGCCAATGATTATTCATTTGTATGAGCTGCCAGCAGAACCTGCCAGTAATAGTTACCCACATTCAGCATCTGTGCATAGACACTGATAGGGGTAATTGTGAGAGCAGCCAAAATGGCAAGTCCCAGCATGCCCCATGCTGGAACACAGCTATTTGAATGAAAGAACATTTTCAAATTTTCTGAACTGGGGAAATTCCCAAGTGAATTTGACCTATATAGTTAGGGGCAGATTATAGTTCCAAATTTTGGCTCAGATCTACTCTAAATGGATGAAAAATCTTATTAAGAAAAGTTAGATACAAAAACTAATGCAAATTTTGGGCATGTAAGCAGCAGGCAAAATCTATGCCAGTATACTATCAGTTAGTCTTTTAGATTCATGCATAGTGTTGATTTACTTTACCAGAAACTAGAAAAGTTTCTCATATGTACATATACATGTATACACATATACATACATGTATACACACAATACAAATGAATTGTGCATTTTTAATAAGTGAATTTAGAGTTTTATTATTTTGTAGATTAAGGATTCTTACTGTATATGTAATTATTTGTTTTCTGGTAGCCTTAATTGCTTCTTTCTCTCCAAAATAATGCCATTAATTCATTCATTAATCCATTCATTCTTTAAATAAGTGTCCATTGAATAATTTTCATAGGTTTAGTCAATGTCAAAAATATAAAAAACATGAACCATAATTTAAGTCAATGGTTTTCAGAAGGTATCATTCTATGAAACACCTGGGCTCCTTGTTCAACAGTTATATTTCTAGGCTCTATTAGAATAGATCCTAATTCACTAGTTCTGAAATCCTGCATGGGTACCTTCAATACATCTTATGAGATGACAGTGACAGGGTTATTGTGAAGATCACCTCTTGGGAAACACTGAGCTCACTAATTGCTGTGGTTTGATTTTATCCCTCCAAAATTCATGTTGAAACTTGATCCCCACTGAGGTGATATTAAGAAGTGGGGACTATGGGGGAAGTGATTATGCCATGACAGCTTTGTGCTCATGAACAGGTCTGTGCCTTATAAAATTGCTGGAGAAAACTAGCTTAGATATGGTTTGCCTTTCTGCCATTTAAAGACAGTGTCCAAGGACCATCTTGGAAGCAGATTGGGGCTGTCATCAGACAATCAGTAAGCAGACTGAACCTGCTTACACCTTGATCTTGGACTTCCCAGCCTCCAGAAATCTGAGGAAATAAATTTCTTTTTAAGATAAATGACCCAGTCTTCAGTGTTTTGTTACCACACCACCAACAGACTATGACACTAATAACTATGCTACCCAGAAAAAAAAAGACACTGAAAGAAAGAGAAATAAAGATGGAGAAAAAATAATCTTATACTGGATTAGTTCAGGCAACAGGTGCTCACTTGAGTGTATATAACATTTGTGTCCCTGAATAAAATGTTTTCTTTTGCATATGTTTTAATTTATACAATGGCTTCATGCTGTGCACTGCATTTCTTTCTGTTTTCATTCAAAAGTAAAAATTAACATATACTTTGTCTAACTGTTCAAATTATTTCTTTATATACTTGTAACACATGTTCTTCATGTCATGTGTGTCCTTCAATATTCTTCAGCACAAACAATGATACATAGAGCATGTCTTCTATTGAGAGTTGGATAGATTTTGGTATAGGTGTGGAACTGCTGGGTAGAATGGTATTATATGTTATCAACTATATTATCTTTCAGGGAATATGATTGTTACAAGATAAGGACAAAGCCTTATCTATTGTGCCATAATGTATTTTTAAAAGGTGTCATTTTAAGATTTCTGTTAAGAGATAAGTAGAACTTTAATTTGTTACAAAAGAGAGAAAAGCTTTTCAGGAAGAAGAAATTTTAAATACAAAGAAGGGAAAAGTAAAAAGGTATGACTTGCTCCTCCTACATGTAAAAGTGCATTGTACCTGAAGGCCATAAGTGGTAGAGATCTCAACAGGTGCAGTGACACAGGTAGGCTGAGGTTGTACAAAGTGGGGACCCTCGTAAAGCTTCTCAGCAGAGGCTGTCACAAGTTGAATTTTGATGATAGATATATTCTTGGGCAGAGGTTGAGCTTAATAGAGTAACTAAACATGTCAGTAATTAATAAAAAACATGCTTTCACATGTATTTGATGGTAATACCTACAACCAGCATTTATCAACCATTTCTGTGTCTCAGGACCTGTACCCAATACATTTTTAATATATCTCAATTAAACCTTACACTAATCTGGAGAGGTAGTTACTATTTTACAAACAAGGAAACAAATTCAGACAGTTGAAGTGATTATATCCCAGACATACTCATTGTTATGGGACTTGGTCATGCATTTTACAATGTAAAATATATATATATATATATATATATATATATATATATATATATAATTTTTTTTTCTTTTTTGTGGCACTGGGGATTGAACCCAGGGGCATTGCACTTCTGAGCTACACCCCCAGCCCTATGTTTTATTCTTTATTTTTGAAACAACTAAGTTGTGGAGGACCAGCTGAGGCTGGTCACAAACCTGTGATCCTCCTGTCTCAGCCTCCCAAGTACTGGGATTACAAGCGTGCACCACCACACCCGGCTTTATGTATTTTTTAACTGGTGCATTTTAATCATACATCATGATGAAGTTCAGAGTGATAGAGAAATATGTGCACACAACACTCAGTGAACCTGCTACCGACTCTCACCCTGCTACCTCACCCTTGCCATGAACAACATTGAGATTGGCATTGATGCATTTGTGTGTGTACATCATGTGCATTGAAGTGTTTCCTTCATCTAGTCTCCCTCCCTCAATCCTCTTCCTTCCCTTAGACTCCTCCATCATTCCATTTGAGTCTCTCCTTCTTTGTCTGGAGTCCCTCCTGTATCCCAATTTCTCCCTAGCCTCTACATATGAGGGAAAACTCCAATCTTTAACTTTTTGTGACTGACTAATCTCACTTAGCCTAATATTCTCCAGTTCCATTTCCCTAAAAATAACATAATTTTGTTCTTTATGGCTGAGTAGAATTCCATTGTGTGTATATCCCATAATTTTGTAATCCATTAATCAATCTGTTGGACACCTAGACTGGTTCCATAATTTAACTATTGTGAATTGTAGTGCTTTAAACATAGATATGAATACACTAGTAAGTAAAAATGAAAATAATAAGTGCAAAAATAGGTTTCGCAGTATGTATGATGAGAAATTACACAAAAGTATAACTATGAAGTAAACACACAACATAAATATTTCCAATCAGAAAGCAATACTACTTACATAAGTTAAATTCCATACTCTATAACACTAAACATATCTATCTTCAAGTGAAAGTTTTTATCTTTTAGAAAGATGAAAAAAGACAGTTTTTAAAATTAGTAATAGTTTAGAATAGCTTTCTTTTGATCCTGAAATTTGTTTATTGTGTAATTGGGAGATCTGAATCACTTCTTTTGTATATGACTTAGAAGGTTTAGAGATAAAATTCAAATTGTTATTACGATAAAACTCAGTTCCCACACTTTTTTACCATGACATCGCTTGAGTTAGCAGAGTTTGGGGGCAGTGAGGAGGGAGGGAAGTAGTGCCATAGTAGCAAAGCTTGTAATTACAAAATTATAAGTCATTATAAGTAGAATTTACTTTAAGCCATGCAACTATATTTTCCAAAGCACAACTGAATATAGTACAATTCAATTACACTTTAATATATTGGATACCCAAATTTGTTTTCTGCCTCATGATACAAAGGAAATGAGACTTCTAGAAGCAAAGACTGAACGATAAATAAAAGAGCAGTAGTCTTAACAAATTTTGTTAAATTGCCTTATTTGGAAATTTTGCATAAACATGTCATGATGTGGAACACATAACTATGAACAGAAAGGTTTATGAAACTGAATGCCCTCAAAGCTTAATAGCTTCATGGTGAATCTACCTTTGTTTGTAACTAATTCCCTTACTATCTTTCCACGTATTTTAAGACATCATTTCATTCACCCAATTAAATCTTTGCCTAGGGAAAATGTAGTAGAATTAGCTGTTTTTCTATTTTCCTAGGTAGCATATTCATTACACTAGTAATCACCCACTGATAAGATATTTGTTTTAACTGACAGAAATTAAAAGAAGAAATCGGCTTGATTTGCTAACCCAGGTGTTCAGTTAGGATTTCTATTGTGTCTGAAGTATGAGAAACCTGAATCTGAAATTTTCAATCTCCTTGACATACCTTTGAAATCATTATTCTATAACATTGACACAAAGCCACTTTTTCTTTATTTTACTTTATTTTTTTTTAGTTTTGTGCTGATGATTTTATTTTGCTGTGATTTTAAAACATTCAACTAAGTAACCATAATGATTTAAGGTTAATTCTTATTTAATTTCTTACCTAGGCTAAATTCTTATTAATCAAATTATGGTCCAAATATACTAGCAGTATGAACATCAACTGGGGACTTGTTAAAGATGCAGAATATCAGATCCCATCCTATTGACTCGATTGGACCATAATTCACATTTTAAAATATACCTAGAATATTATAGAAATATTACATGTTAGCATTTAAAAAGTATTGGCTTTGGTATGATTGATTACCTGAATTAATATTGTCAGCCCCATAAAATTTTAGTCCAGTTGATTTTATCTTTTACAGTCTATCTTTTTTAAGGATACATTGTGACTTTGGGTGAGTGAGGTATTATACTCAGTACAAATTTGGAGCATATTGCCCTGCTTCTACAAATTTAAGTTTCTACAATCTATTGGGTACTCTTGTCTTTTGGTTATATGATTCAGCATGAAGTTTACTCTATTATGAAAGTACTTTATTTTGAGTATGAAAAACATAAACATAAAATTAGGAAAAATTATATGTAATATACTACCAACAGATGTTTTGATCTAAACCTTCTGTTATTGACATTTAAGGAACAGGCATATAAAATGTATCTGATTATGTTCTTCTGACTTACCATTGCAGCACAAGTATTCTTCAGCAGCCTTTTAGACTCCAAGAAGTTATAATGGTTATGTCATAGTTCGTTGTAGGAAATACAAAAAACATTTATTACTTGCTTCATATTTTTGTTATTAAGATTATTTCTAGTTTTTCTCAAGAAATACTTAGATACATAAAGTTTTTCAGAACTTTTTGTGTGTTTCAGGTTATTTTTGTAGAATAAATTCCTGCAGACAGAAATTCAGTTTTCAGAGGAAATGAGCATTTCAAATTACATTTTATTTTCTCTCCTGTTCTGCTCATAAATCATTCTAATCTTTACCATTCACCTCAGGCCATCAAAACTTATGCCATCTTTACATACAGGAAATATAACTTTCCAATAGCAGTGGTTGCTTATCAAGCACAAAATCTCTAAAACTCTCTGCTACTTGCACCCTCAAATGCTTATATTTCTTTACCTCTAGTCTCAAAAAAATCAGCTACTACTAATCCATATCAAGATCTGAATATTTGATGCCATTATTTGTGTCTTGTCGAAAACCATTATCCAACTATCACTTAAGTAACTTTTTACTTGTTTTTTAAAATCCTAAAAAAAAAAAAACCCTAAGTTATACATATCTCGGTAGTCAGTCATGTATTTTGTTTCTTTTTTTTTTTTTTGCGGTACTAGGGATTGAGCCCAGGGGCATTCTACCTACAGGTTACACCCCCAGCCCTATTTTTTATTCTTTATTTTGAAGCAGGGTCTCACTAAGTTGCAGAGGGCCTCACTAAGTAGCTGAGGTTGGCTGTGAACCCGGATCCTCTGGTCTCAGCCTCCCAAGTACTGGGATTACAGGTGTGCACCACCACGCCTGGCATATTTTATTTCTTAAACTCAAATACCACCAACTTGGGGGGGGGTAAAAAATAGCTGCCTTAAGTTGTTTAGTCATCATCCTCTTTAAACTAAATGGTTGCCCCCACAGCCATAGAGAAAGTAATCTTTCTTTTGTTCCATGAATATTATAATTGCCAAATGCATTGTGTTATTTTTGTTATTTGTATTGGTGCATTATAATCTCACATCATAATATAGTTCACAGTGATAGTGACATACATGCACATAGCACTTGGTGAGTTTTCCCCTGGCTCCCTCCCCACTTTACTCCTTCCTCATACAAGATGTTGAGAATGACATTGATATTCTCACATATGTACATAATGTCAGTGGAAGTGTTTCCTTCATTAATTCTCCCTCTCTTCCCCAAATCATCTCCCTTGCTCCACTGGACTTTGTCCTCCATTAATACTAAAAATAATAATAATGATGATAATAATAATAATATTAATAATAACCCAATCAAGATTTCCTCTTCAGATCCATCACTGGGAACACTGCTGCAAATGGGGAAAAGAAAAAGTTGATGGGATATCAGTAGTGCAATGCTTTCTGATTATCAGTGTATTTGAGTAGAAGATGCATTTAAATGGCTGAATCTCCAGCCTTTAGCTTACCTTTGGCAGAGGAAACAGGAATATTTGCTCTGAGAGATGATATCATCTAACATTCAAGCAGTAATCATCAGAGGAGCACTTTGGGAGCCCTGAAGTAACTGCAACCAGGTGCTGACATCCACAGGCAGAACAACAGTGGGTGATATGGGACACAAACTTCAAAGTCAGTATTGAAGGGTGATAGACACACAACGGAAAGCTGAGAATACTCATACAGTAGAGGCCATTCACTCCTAAGGCATACCTTGAAGTTAATATTTACCTCTAGAATAAGGAACTATAAAGGGAGATAGATTAGACATAGGAAACCTACAGAGTGAGAGAGAGAGAGAGAGAGAGCTATAAAAAGCAACAAAGGTATAAACTTAAGAAACCTGAAATCATGAGAAAGAAGAATAGCAAGGAAACAATGAGTCCCCACAATACGACAACAACAGAACCCACCAACACGGAATTGCAGAGATTGCCAGAAGGACAATTCAGAATTTTAATAGTAGAAATGATACAGGATTTCCAAAAAGAATTCATAGAGGACCTGAAAGAAATGAAGGATCAAATAAACAAATAATCTGATACCCTGAACAGGAATAAAAAAGAAGCTCTGAAGGAAATGAAAGATGCAATAATTGAAATGATGGCATCAATGCAAACCATCAACAGTAGACTAGACCACATGGAAAACAGAATCTCACTCTTAGACGATAACCACTCCAAAAATGAACGCACAGTATATAATTTAGAAAAATAATTTGACAGTATGAGTTGGACATTGAAGAGATCTGGGCCAACTTTAAAAGAGCAAACCTAAGATTAATAGGCATGGAAGAGGGGATAGAAACTGAAACCAAAGGAATCAATAATCCTTTCAGAGAAGTAATATCAGAAAATTATCCAAACATATAAAACAAGATTGACACACAGGTACAGGAAACATATAGAACCCCAATTAGACAAGATCAGAGAAAAGGTTCACCATGCCACATAATAATCAAACTGACTAATGTAGAGGCCAAGGAGGGAATCTTAAAGAAATACAAATGGCTAATACATACACAAAAAAATGTTCAACATCATTAGCAACCAGGGAGATGCAAATTAAAACTACACTGAGATTCCATCTAATACCAATTAGAATGGCAATCATCAAGAAGTCAAACAACAATAAATACTGGTGAGGATGTGGGAAAATAGGAACTTTTATATGCTGTTGGTAGGATTAAAAATTAATATAGATGCAATGAAGTTCAATATGGAGTTTCCTCAGAAAACTGAGAATGGATCCACCATATGATTCAGCTATACCACTCCTGAGTATCTTTTTTAAAGTGACTGAAACCAGAATATTTTTAACACAATATGTTTATAGCAGCATAATCCATAATAGCCAAATTATGAAACCAACCCGGGTATCCATCAATAGATGAATGGATCACAAAATTATGGATTATACACAATGAAATTCTACTCAAAAATAAAGAAGAACAAAATTATGTTATTTGCAGGAAAATGAATGAATCTGGAGAACATTATGGTAAGTGAGATTAGCCTGTCACAGAAAGTAAATGGTCATATATTTTCTATCATATGTTGAAGCTAGGGAGTAACTGGGCTATAAGAGGGACTTTTGATTTTAATTTTGATCTCCCATATCATTGGAGTAGCTCCTTTCCACTTATGACTCAGATTCATTACAACATTTTCTAACTTGCAGGACTTCTGTTATAGAGCTGACTGCTTCTTTTATTGTACTGCTGCTGACTCTCAGCTCTGCCTTCAGTACAGGATCCTGTGCTCTATTTTGCATGCTTGCCCTTCTCATTAGACTGGAAGAACCTTAATCATGAAGACTCTGTTTTTCCTCTGTTTCTCCACTACATAACCATGCCTTGGTCGTACTCTACAAATGTTGGATTGAATTGATATAATCTGAAGTGATTTCTGGACAATTGTTTCTTTCATTATTTGAACTTCCCTTGACTTTTGGGATACTATCATTCCTGATATTATATTGCAAAAGAGAATATTTTCTCTTTGTCACCTTTTTACTACTCCCTACTAATAACTATGAGATAGATGCAGGGTGATAAACAGCTAATGAGGACTGATGTTGAGGGCAAAGGGAAATTTGAATAGTCATTATAACTATTTATGTGAGGACTAGTTATATTACACAATATGAGGCTCAGCTACAAATACTAGCGGCTTACAAAACCTTATTTCTGCATATCCAGCATGCATCAAGTTCAATTCATGTCACCTATGTCATCCATGTCCCTGAAACACAGCAACCTCTGACTGGGACATTGCTCTAATGAAAAATGAGTTAAAGAACACCCTGTTTTTGCTCGTAAGAAACATATAACACGAAACAAAGCTGGTCATATATTCGAGTCTGAAATCAGAGAGAAGCAACAAGTATTTTTGAGAAATATACCACAATTGTTATCTCAATCCACTATAATATCAATCACTAATATTATTAAATAATTCTGAGGAGAGGGGTTACACAGTTCACTCCAAAATCATGAAGCACTGTTGTCAGTTCAATCTACAGGGACAGACTAAAAAATAAGGGGCATGTATTTCCTGAAGATGAAAAAAGTTACCAAGTATTATTTTCTATATCAGAAATAAATATAGTTGTAAATTCTTGAAATTTGAACAGTTTGTAATGAGCATTTATTTTATTAATGTCTAGTCTAAGTTCATATCTATATTATGTTTTAATCAATGCCATAACTAATATTTACTAAGCATAAACAATGTCCTAGGGCCTGTGCTAAAAGCATTCCATTTGTTTATCATGATATCTTCACATCATCCTTTTAAGCACTACTGCAATATCTGTTTGATAGATGAGCACCTGGAAGCCCAGAGAAGTAAAGCAACCTGCCCAAGGTAGCCTTTATAAAAAATGTGGAGAGAGTTTTCAGGTACAGGTCTGCTGACTTATGTTACTGCTAGGTCTTCTATTACATGTAACCTTAGTACTTTTTCATATAAATGCAATTCTCTTGGGCTTTGCTTGTTTGTCTGTTTTAAAAAATCAGATAAAGTAGTAAAGACTCCAATAGAATGATGGATGGAGGGGGCTTGGAGGAGGGAGGAGGGGGTAAGGAGAAGTAATGAAGGTAACAGTTTAATAATGCTATGTACATATATGAAATTATCAATACCAATTTCAATGGCATGTTCAGGGAAATGGAGGGAGTGGTGGGATCCACAGGGAAACACACCAAGTGTTGTGTGCATGTATATTTCTATCACTCTATACCTCATTGTAATGTATAATTACAATGAGCCAATAAAATCATATTAAAAATAAAAAGTGTATTTTTAAAAAAAGACAGTGACTTTGTATCAGGAATTTGCTTGTGAAATTAAATATTATTTACCACAGGCATCTATAAGAAATTAATATTCCTATTTTGATTTCTGGGATAAAAAGATGCAAGTTGAAAACAAAAGAATGAAACCACATTTTCAAATAGCTATTTCTGCAAAATTAAGAACCATTCATTCATTGTGCAATATAATTAATATTTTTATTATTTTTGAAATACTGAGGATTGAACTCAGGCATTCTATCTCTGAGGTGCACTTCCATTCCTTTTTATTTTTTGTATTGAAATAGTCTTACTAGATTACTGAGAATCTCACTACTTTTTGAGGCTGTCCTCAAACCTGTGCTCCTCCTGTTTCAGCCTCCTAATTACTGAGATTACAGGCATGCACCACCATTCCTGGCTCAATGTAATTATCTTAAAAAGTACTAGAGTCATTTTTTCATTGTGTCTGCATAATCCTTCCCCTCATATGTGGGATACTGTTGTCTGCTGTAAAAATACAGGAAGAGCTGATAAGATTTATGAAAAAATCTTACTGCATTGTGATTTCGTTTCATAAATGAGGAAAATAACTGATTTATGTTAGGTATGCATGTTTCTAATGTTTTCCAATGTACATTTCATAAGTTTTTCTCCTAAGATGGTATAATTTTTATATTTTTGTTTTAATGAACTTCACATGCTTTATAAGTACACACAATTCATTAAAATGTAACATTATTAAAATCTGAAATTTTTAAAAATGCCATTCTATTTATGAAATAACCCCTAATAATTTCTCATTTTATTTGATTCCTCCAATTAGCTCTGAGATAGTTCTTCAATTTGCTAAAAGAGTTGGGGAATTCTTTTCACTTTATGACTTTTAAATATTTAATGAAAGCTTTAAAATTTAATACTCTCTATATTAAGAAGAATGTTTTTACCTTTGAAAAATAGTTTACAAATTGGTCTTCTTTCTTTTATAGCAGGTTTATATTTGAATCATTAATATACCCATTTGAGGGTAATTTATTCTGGAAGCTTTTAGATATTAGCATCAGTTCTGTTTATAAATATTTTGGATGAGTGGGGATATTTGTAATTATCTCTCACAAATAATAACATATATATATTTTATGTGATATAAAGAGACAGCCTAACTTAGTAGTGAGAAATGCAAATTGGAGAATTACCATTTACAGACTATCTGATCTTGCTCACCTGTCTTTAACTCTGAGCCTTGGTTACATCATTTGTAAAATAGAGATGACAGTCACAACAGCTACATGAGGAATCTATGAGGCAATTCCACATGTCCCTAGCCAAGTGTGCACACAGAGCATTCTCAGTATAGATCAGGTGTCTTCTTACAGATAAAAGCATCCTGTTTTAAATATCGGAGGACAAATTCAAAGAAAAGTTAGGTGGGATCAGTGGAAGAAAGCAGGTCTGAATATATTCTGTCAGGAAGGACATCTTAAGAGGCTGACACACTGAGTAGAACCTGGAGCATTCATGAAGATAGTTTTACCTTACACACACACAGGTGGATTCAGGGTTTCAAACTGTCATCTGATCTGGTTGATCTGTGTGTCTCCCAGCACCACTTGCTTCTGACCTGACTTTATTACTCAGCAAGCTGACTCCACCTGGTACTAAAATGGTACCAACACCTCCAGAGATACGGATACACATATCTGTGTTTTTGGTTAATTTTGCTGTTTTCCTCTCTCTTTTCGTGTGTGTGTGTGTGTGTGTGTGTGTGTGTGTGTGTGTGTGTTAAAACTGGTTGACTCTGCCAAAGTCTTTTGTTCCCAGTTTGAATTAATCACATAATAGGGGTAAGGTGCTTTTGATACCACAGAGGCCAGTTTTGTATTACAGCACCACCCATGCACCCAGAGGGCGAGTAGATATTATGATTGACAGTGACACCAGTACCAGAGGCCTAGGAATTGGGAGTGTTATGAGTGACATACATTTCCTAAGATATTCCATTCTAAATACCAGGTTGAAATCACTAAGCACACCCCTTAAAAAGGTGTTACCCGAATTTCAGTTAGTCTGATCAATATTTTCTAACTCTATTACACTCATTTTTACATTTAGGGTCTTTAGTGTCACTTAAAGTAGACAGAAAATTCTAATTCAAATTCTTCTATCAAACTCAGAGAAAAATATATTAGTACAATGCCAAAATCAAATGTCAACTTCTATAAAAATATATGCACTTTGCAAATGACCTGCCCTCCTAAACTAGGTGCAGAAGGTGAAATTAGTAGATATTTATTCACAATGTGACCTAAAGTCACATATGTCATAGCACCACTTCTGCTGCTTCATTTCTTGTTGCTTCAGATGGTGTTAGAGTATGACAAGATAAAGAAAAGCATACCTAATTTGACAGGGGTGCCAAATCAGAATTTATTATTAGATACCTGCTGTGTGTTGGATAGATATTCAGGACATTTCCTTATGATTTGAGTTACGGAAGCTGTAATTTATTTACAATGTGGTGTTATTCTTGAAAGGAAAAATAAAATTTGTCAACATTAAATTGGGGATAATATCAAAATAAAAATTAATAGCAAAAATCTGTCATACTGTCTCTAGTACTGAAAAACACAATATGAAGGTGGTAGAAAATGAACTCTAATTCTCATTATAGGTTTTGCCATCCTTATGAAAAAGGGGATGAGTTTACCTGTGAGTATTATGTGTGTTGTGGAGCTGGTTTAACGTGGGTTATAAGGAAAAGCCATCTTGAGGAGCTTTGAACTGAATGAAAAGACACCATCGGCTGTGCTTGTTAACTATTCGTAATATAAAATTCTCAGTGCAAATAGTTATACTTGACTATTACAAAATTCAGGATATATAACAGTTTTAGATGTTTAAACTTTATTAAAAAAGTAAAAAGAAAGCAGGAGAGTATTTCATTTCTTATAAAAATGATTAAAATATTATGTGGTCTAGTGTTGACTTATTTTACTTGCATTGCAATGTTATCTAACAAACATTATGTATAAAATATTAGGAACATCTGTTCTCTCTGTTACTGATCTTCAGTTAAGCTGATTAGAATTAACAACACCTTAACCAATCTTTGGTTTATTTATTCATTCATTCATCTATCCATGGTACTGGAGATTGAACATAGGGGCATTCTACCTCTGAGCTACATTCTCAGCCCTATTTTATTTTGAAACAGGGTCTCGTTAAATTGCTGAGGATCTCACTAAGGTTCTGAGGCTAGCATCAAGCCTACAATTCTCTTGTCTCAGCCTTCCAAGTATTGGGATTACAGGCATGTGCCGCCATGCCTGGCTTCTGTTTTAAATTTGTAAATTTGTTAACACATTATGATGTGCTTTAATACACACATATTTTTCCCTTACCACTGACTATTTAGATTAATATCATTTTAGTGGGATATTCTGTATTACATTTAATTAGTAATTTTTAGTTTGGACTGTTTTTGTTATTATTATAAATTAAAATATGGAAATGATTTTAAAATTTCAAAAAATAAAGATGGGCATTAAATGAAAAGTATATTTGTTTGCCTCTGGAAGACTAGCTGTGAATAACTTTTATTAGTCAGTTCACATGTACTCTTTCAGAAATTATATGTAAATACATGTTACGTGTTTTTCTTCATATTGCTATAGATGCACTGCACTTTAGTTCCCTTCCTAAAGCTCCTAAGCTCCTGCACACATTAGAATCCTTTCCCTATCTTTGCTCTTCTCGGCTTAGATATACTGACACAGATCTTCCCTGTTTTGGAGAAAGGGAACCAACATAATGGATTCAAGGACAAAAGATTCTCACTAAGCAGAGTTAGAAAACAGCTGGCTATTTGTATATTGCATTTTCTCAACTCCAGAGTAACTTGAAGAACCCACAAGGCTGGAGATGCTGAGGAAAGACTTTGCACAGAGCAAGACTGGGAAACCACCAGAAAAAACACTATCCATCACCAACACTTGGGATCATGGGGAAGCCAATCAGGATCTAGCTTTCCTTTCTGCTGTCAGATGAGACCATCAGTTGATGGTTGACTTTACATTGCTTGTCAGTTACACAGCAGAATTAGTATCCAATGACATTGCTTAACCTCCCACCTAATGGTAATACTCTTCAGCTCATCTACAGTATTGAGTTTGTATGACTTGAGGAGGAGCAGAAGGTGAGAGATAGAGAAGAGAACAAGCAGGGCCTTGGGTCCCAGTGCAACCTGGTTTCTTCCCAGTCTTTCCTTTGCTCAGTCTGCTCTGAGCATATCAATCTTCTTGTTATGTACATCTCTCACACTTTTACCACTTGCTTCTCTCTTGGATTGGATTTCATAACAAATGAATTTGTTATGCATTGTCACTCATGCATTTGGATTTCTGTTCAAATTTAGTTTTCCTTGATGTCTTTGCTGACTACATAATCCAAACTAGGGTAACATTCTTTCCCATTCTCTATTCTTTTATCTTGTCTTATTTTCCTGTATATCACTTATCATTACCTGACATACATTTCTTTGTTTGTTTTCCATATTCTTCTACTAGGATATAATTACATGAGGATAGATAAATTCTTTAATATATTCTGCTTGTAACTGTGCCCCTCATGGTTAAAATACAAGATATGGAAACCACTAGTTACATAACTGAATACATACAAGTGTTCATGCAGTAATAAAAACGAGTATAGCTCTTTACCAAATAGATCCAGTAACAACTAAATAATTCCTTTCCTTTAAGAGCAGTTTAATTTGATTGTACAATTATTCCTATCTTTTCCAGAGGATCCTGATTTTCCTCTGTTAAGTAAAACTTCCTTAATTTACCTTTCATTATTTCTCAAATTAAAAGTGTTCTCCCCACCTCTGTTATTCATCTGTGACATGAGAAGTTTCTCTATTTGGTGCCAGTGGAAGTTGTGCTGTCCATCCTAACATTTGTGTTGCATTATAATCAGTAAAATCTTATTTTCCCTGATCATAGAGTTATTTTAGCACACATTTTAAAATGTTGTTCCGTTCACTATATACGTGTTACATTCTTTAAGTGATTTATATTTTTAACTAGAGAAACAGTGCTCACCCTATTTATTTATTTATTTATTTATTTATTTATTTATTTATTTTGCAGTACCGGGGATTGAACGCAGGGGTGTTCTACCTCCGCGCTACACCCCCAGCCCTATTTTTTATACTTTATTTTGAAATCAGGTCTCACAAAGTTGTGGAGGGCCTCACTAAGGAGAGAGAGAGAGAGAGAGAGAGAGAGAGAGAAAGAGAGAGAGAGAGAGACAGGGAGAGAGAGAGAGAGAGGTGAGGCTGGTAGCGAACCCAGATCCTCCGGTCTCCGCCTCCCAAAGTACTGGGATTACAAGAGTGCGCCATTACGCCCGGCCAGTGCTCACCCTAAAACAGAACTAGAAGTTAACTTTGGACTTTGGATAAGGATTAATAAAAGCTGATAGGGGTTTTATTTATGGAAGATATCTTTAAAGTAACATTTCCTACCTGATTTGATGTAACAAATTTTTGGGTTTTTTTCTTTTTTTCAGAGGAGGAGGTCATCTTTTTAGCTTAGAAATACATTTTAATAGACTGGTTTCCTACACATCAGTAAACCCCTGAGTGTGATATTGAATACAGAAAGGAGATTCACAGGGCTTTGTATAAAACATGCACAAACACTATTCCTGTTTCATCCAGTATACATATGTTAACCCATTAAAAAAAGGAAAGAAATGCTTCTCTTCCAATCTTTTAATTATGCTGTTCGTGTTTTTACATCATCGTTGATTTCAGTTGTGGTTGGGGGACAGGAACTCAAACTAGTGTTTTTGGAGTCTCTTTTTTATTTTTTTCTTTTCTCAGCGGCAATGTGGTTGCATTTTGATAGAGACATAAAATGGTATTTAGATAGGATAGAAGAAATAAAGAAACAGGCATAAAGAAGACATAAAGAAAGAATAAGAAATATGATTTTAATTTAAACTTATGCTACCTTTGCAGGTCTATCACTCATGAAGCCAGTCATTCTCTGAGGCCTGTAACTCCCAATTTTCTGGAAAATCTGTAAATATAACTAGTACAATATGAATTATCTCACCAATTAACAATTTGAGCAGAGATACAATATTTTGAGAAACCTATAATCTAAATGACTTTCCAGCTGTATCTATTGATTGGATAATGGAGACTATGTCACCCTATCCATCCAGAGAATGACCAGACCACCATAGATCATCCTGAGATCACCAGACTGATGTCATGCCTATGTACTTTCTTGTACACACTCTCTCCAAGTTTCCTTTAAAACGAGAACTGGGAACCCCCAAACACATCTCTCACTCGAGATGGCTAACATTTGCCCTTGAATGTGCACTCTTTTTGCTTTTGTAAATAAATCTACTGACATGGTGCTAAAATTCTTTTCTGTCACATATGTCAATGGCCACATTGGTCCTAAGTTGCAATCCCCCTGTCCTCTGTCTCTGTGAACTCCTCAGACCCTCTTACAGAGATATAAATTCTTTCCCTATGACAAAAGGAGTTAAGACAAAAGGGTTATGTATGGCCTTCATGTTAAAATGATCTCTGTGAGTGACTTGGGTGTTAAAAATAGAGAAAAGATACACACACACACACACACACACACACACATATATACATACATATACATATATATTTCAAATCAGCTCTAATTCTTTGTAATGAAATAGACTTTATGGTTTAAGCGTAAGATTAGTAAAATACAAGAACTCAGAAAAAGCATCCATAAATATTTTTCAATGTACCTATTAGATGTCTAATAATGGGTTTTACTAAACTATATCATATGAAATTAGAAATATCTGTTTCAATTAGTTTTCAATAAGAAAATCAAAATATTTGTTTCAGTTAGTTTCAGTAAGAAAGTCAAAAGATTAGCTCTGTCTCCAGAGAATTTTCTAATTCCATTTTGAGAGAAGGAACACTTGTTATTATATTTGATATCTAGATTTTTAGTGTTCAGCAAAAATACTTTATTCAATATTTGTTCTCTCAAAGAAATGTTATTTAGATACGTGATTGGAGAGTTTAAGATGCTGTTAGAATTTGCACATGCAATATCATGCTATGAAAATATTAACCTGTGCTAATTTGTATTTTCTTATAAAAATAACTATATAATGAATAGAATACAGGATATATTTAAATATTAATTAAGTAAACAATCATGGGGAAAATAAACTACCTAACCTACAAAAGAAACATATTAATCTTCCTTTCTGTAATTGGCCTGTTAAAAATATGTAATTCTGTAACAATCTGCTTACATTTACTCTTTGCTAAAAATTTTATCTAAGTAAAATAGATGTCATTATGGTGATATTATAATAATATAGACAAAAACTTCTTTTAATTGCTGATATTTTTCTAATGTCCTCATTTGTTGTGTTTCTTCTCTTACTTAAAATAATCTCTTTTTTTCATTCTGTGTAAGTAGAATAGGTAAAAAATAAGGGCGACCTCATTATCAATAATTCATGCTCAATCAGGTTGTGTTGCTTTTGATGACAGCATTGTACTACGTATTCTTTTAGACTTATATTGCATAATGCAACCATTTGAATATGAGATTTAGGATTATTAGAAAAGAATCAACAGATCATACCCAGATGTACAGTGATTTATTTCAATGGTACTATTAGGATTGCAAAGCTTTCAAAGACAATCACTAAAATTCTCAATCTGTGATGAAAAAAAAAGAGCTTGCCACGAAAAGAAAAGCATTTTCAGGGGAACAAAACCATTTAACATATTTTGTAGGTAATTATTCTTTGTTGAACCACAATTGCAATGTTGATGATTCTTTTCACTAGCAAGCATTTGATAGAAGGTGCATTGAGGTTCAGAGAAAGGAATAATTTTGACTAAGTCCTTTCTTGCCTCTCTGCAGAGTTGATCATAGCAGACAAATTTATACCTATATTTCAGAGTTACCAGGGGATTTAATTTTATGCTACCAGCCACTGATATATTTCCAAATGATATTGTAAGATTTCCAATAGTTAATTTTACTTATTCATGTAGTTTTACAGAATGCATACATTAGCTTTGATGTAGGATTTGTAGGATTATGCTAGACAATACAGTCAATGAGAGGACTTTTTGAATGGACAGCTGGTACCTGTAATTTAAGCTTTCTTTTCTTCCTATCTACCCTTGCCACCATTTCTTTTGCTTTCTTGATCCATGTTACCACTTATTTTAATAGCCTTTTCTTTACTTGGAATATGACAATTTAAGTAATATTTCTTTTTTCTTTTCCCTCAAATATTTTTGTTTAAGAGCTTCTGTTATCATAGTAAAATTCTTCTCACATTATTTTTAGAAAGGTTTTCAGCATGTTATCTCATTTCACAACTCCATTGATGTAGTTGATGAAAATATTAGTCTTTTACAGATAAAAGTTATGACATAAAGGGGGACCCAATGTAGTCAGGTCTTGTGTCACTGTGTCCAAAATACCTGACAAGAACAATTTAGAGAAAGAAAAGATTATTTTGGCTCATGGTTTCAGAAGTTCAATATCTGTAGTTGGCTGGCTCTAAGGCAGAAACATCTTAAAAGCAGGACATGGTGGAAGAATGATTCACTGGTCATGACACTAGGGAGGAAAGAGAGAGGAGAAAAAAGAGAAAGACAGAGAGAAGAAGAGAACAAGAACAGATATAAACCCCAAAACCACACCCACAGAGACCTACCTCCTCTAGCCACTCCTCACCTGCCTATAGTTACCACCCAGCAACTCCATTCAAATTATTAATCATCAAATGGATTAATTTTCTGATGAGGTTAGAGCCCGTATGAATATTGTTACCTTCTCAATACATGAGCTTTTTGGGGATTGGGCATTCCATATCTAAACCCAACAAAAACTCAAAAAATTATCAAATTATAGTAGCCTTTTGCTGTGGTAAAAGAAAGTTGTCTAGACTTTTTTTCACTTTCAAGTACACCTTGCTTTTGTCAATAGAAGTTCTGTCAAAGTAGTTTGTTGTTCTATGAGTGAAAATTCTGAAATTATTCAGAGGGACATTAAATAGTAATACTCCTGACCTCTGTTGATCCTCACTAGCCTCCTTCAAGGGAGATCATGTTGTTCCTGACTGGGGAGTTTTTGTTTTTGTCTAATCAATTAAAATGCCCCAGCAGCAATTCTTCCTATTCCTGGGCCCAGGAACCCATTCTTCCTATTCTTCACTGCTGAATTCACAAATTCTGGCTGATGTTATAACTCTCATTATGAGAAAAGATAGCACCACTATTACTAATCACAAATTCATGGTTCTATGAAACTAGGAAAGTATGATATCACCGCATGGATCAGAGTCAAGAGATAACATTAATCATAGAGTCCATTGGCAGTGAAAAGCAAACATCTTAAAAGGCACAAGAAGTGGTGGGCATGGCCTCTTGCAAAGGACTACTTGACATCTGTCATAAAGTCTGTAAAACTGGTAAGTTGAGTGTCCTACATGCCAGTGTTAGAGACCAACAGGTGAAAGGATGCTGTTTTAACCCACTGTTTTATAATCCCTGCACACTTAGCTGCAGAGAAACAGCAGGTAAGAACACAGAGGGGTGACAGGCAAGAGCTTTAAGTCCAAGGTGACTGATGGACTGTAACCTAGAGGGCTGTTCTGGTTCCATGTCTAAAATGATTAACTGGATCCCCAAGTCAGAAGGTCAGCAGCATTCTAGTGATCCAATTTAAAGGGATCCGATGAAATTACAAACACACTCTATGTCTGATTTTCAGACCATACTCTGGACTCTGGACTCACATTGGTTTGAGTCTCAGAGTTCTTTGGGCATCTGGTCAATCCCATTTAGAGGCAAGTTCGAAGAGGGGATTTGAAAGCACACTAAAAAAAAAAAAAAAGTACTAGTGTCCAGACATCAATGACATTACTTTCTCTGGCACGTTCCAGGTCCCAAAGAGGGACAGCCTTCAGCAATAGCCACCTGGCAAATTTGCTGGTATGCAAAAAATGAGAAAATTTATTAAGTGGGTTTGTGATATAGTCAACCTTCATTAAATAATAACATGAGATTCAGCCTTCCTCAGACGGAAAATAATGAGGAAACAAAATTATGCTATTTTGGGGGACTCTAAAGTAACATTTGAGGAAACCCCAATCTAGTGGAAAGAAAAAAAAAGATATCATGAAGAAGACTGAAGGACCTCACTCGGGGCCATGAAGGCAAGAATCCACTGAGCAGGTAGAATGTAGCTCAGAGTGCTAGAGTCCAAGAGATGTTACAATCTGGAAAAGCATAGGATGCATGAAGCACATGATTATAGCTGCTGTAATAATTTCCTTTGTTGTATGTTTTCTCATTAGATAGAGGAGTTATTTTTCTTATTTTTGGAAAGCTATAAGATTGCTTGGCTGTATTTTTACAAATTGAGTGTTTACAATTTGGCCTTGGGATAGCACCCTAGTTGCTTACAGAAGATGAAATTGTGTCATTTTTAAAAGAAATAGCATTTGGTGCCATCAAATACAAAGCAAAAGAATAAAAACAAAATCTACAGTAGAATATCATAGTAATTGGGCAATTATATCCTTTAGGCATCTATATTATGCTCCTGAGAGGCTAATTGCTATCACTCTTAGTGTGAATGGCTGTAGTTAGTATTCATATGAAGATTTTATCTGCTCTTCATCTTTCTATTGTGTGTATACAATATATGGATAATATATATGTGTGTATAACACATATACACACATATATATGTGTCTCTGTGTATTTATAAATATATGTATTTACACATAAATATATATGTGCATATAAGTATGTATATGTACATATACATACATGAAAATGTACACAAAAACCCTATATGGAAATAGCATTGGAGACAGTGCTGTTTTTGGATAAAAATGTGAGACTCACTTGCTTTATTTCTCATTGCCTTAGGGGTCAGACAGTCTACAATCAAATGTCAGAATTTATTGAGCAAATAGGTCCCTGTTGTGTCTGTGAAGTATAGTATAAGGAAAAATGTTGACAGAGATACACAGATCATTAGTTAATTCAGCTAAGTAACTATTTTATTCATTAATGACTTCACCTGGTACTTTTGTTCATTTGCTTTTTTTGGATTCATTTAGAACTGGCCAGAAAAAAATGTGAAAATGAATTAGTTTACATTGTTTGCTCTCCTGTGTATGTATTCCAGGTGAGCTTCTTAGACTGAATTGTTATATCTGCTTAAAGATTTGTAAATTGAGTATCCTTTAGCAAAAATACCTGGTACCACATGTATTTCAGTTTTGAAGTTTTTCAGCTTTTGCAATATTTTATAGGCTTTAATGGTCAAGCATTCCTATGCTGAAAATATGAAATGCAAAGTTATCCAAAATCCATTTTGGATTTCAGATTATTTCATTAGGGATATTCAGCTTGTAAAATATAAGATTTTGTATTTTTCTTTTAGAAATGCTTGTCTTTTTGCTTGGAAGACTGAAAAGATACCCGATTCTCTAGAATAAATAGATTCATGTCAAGACTACAGAGAAAAAATAAATAAACATATATAGATTTTCTTGGCTACCCCCATAAAAGTGTTCACACCCCAGTAATACATGATTTACCCATATTTTTGGGGATTAGACCCAATGGTCACAAAGGCAACATTCTTTGTATATTTCATGTTATATTATGAGTACCTTTAAGTTTAAATATGGTGCATTTCTATAGGTTACTGGAAGTTGATACATTCCCTCATGATTTAGTCTATAATCCTGGTGTTTTTTAAAGTCCATTCAACCTAGGTCTTCTTCTTCTTAAAAAGACTTAGATTTTAATTTTTAAGCCTATCAAATTCATTCATTCAATAATTACTTTTTAAGTCTCTGCCATAGATCAGAGGGATAAGATACAACCATAGTAGCCATTCTTATAGACTCACATGCATGTATCAGGGATGGGTGAAAGGAAGAGTGAAGTAGTAGCTTGCATGAAGCAAATGTTAAAAACAAGAGTAAAAAGATGGGGAATGGCACTTAAGCTGGTATGTGGATTAAGGGAGATAATGAAGAATATATTTTCAAGTGCATGAACACTATCAACTACTAAAGAAAAACATTATGAATAGTTTTATAGATAAGGAGGTTGAAGTTTAGTAAAAAGGTGTAGATTTTCCTCCTAATTTATTTGATTTTATTGCTAACTTTTAAAGGCTACACTCTATCATCCATCGCCTTGGCACTTTCTCGATCACTTCATTTTTTACTGTCACCTTCAATTTCTGTGTATATTTCATTGTCTAGCCATCGTTTTCTTTCCCCTCCCACCCACTATTTAACACTTACTCATCTTTCATATCGGAGCAATTTCACAGAGGCAGTCATTTTTAAATAGGCTCTGAAAGAAAGCCTAAATTTGAAATCATGGTGATCCTAGAGATGGACACTTCGGATTGGTATGGAAACATGCCCAACTGGAAGCATTCCCGGGTTCACCTCACCTATAATATAAAGGTCATATTATGAAAGAATAATGAATATGGAGAATAGATGAGTTGATAACATGGTGTAAAAATTTGAGTTTGATCATTTTCAGCATAATTCAGATAATATATGCAGAATGGTGATCAATAATTTAAGAAATACCAACTCTATGTGTCAACTGTCACATTCAAAATGTATTATTTCTCAAATCTTAATTTTAAAATATGACAATTTAAAAATAGGTTGTTACTTTAGCATCTTTTCTTTGTGCCATTGTTATCTATTGCTCTCTAAAATATTCTGTGCAGATTTTGTGTTTTTTCCTTCAATAATTGCTTTGAATAAACATGATTTCAGTGCCTTTACCTAATAATGATAATGAGCAAAAGTAAAATGCAAATGACAACATCTGATGCAATGGTGAATCATCCAAATGCCTGATTTTCTTGACTTAAACCTGCTGCTGCTATAGAAGCAATGATTAGCAAACTGACAGATGGTGCCAGAATCCATTGTCTCTTTCAGTCTCTCTCCTTCTTCCTTTCCCCCTCCCCTTCCCACTCCCTCATTTATGACAAGATCATTGTACTTGGAAGTGTTAATTCTCTTTGAGCACTATGTTAGCAACATCAAAACTCATTACAGTTGGGTATTTTATTGGCTTGGAAACAGCCAGGGAAAGAATAGATGAGGATTTTGAATATTGACTGTTACTCTTTTGTAAGACTATGCAGTGAGTTCTCTTTTCTCACCAATAACTGGGATTTTGAGTCTATTATGGTAACTAAGAAAAAGTGTATATTTTTGTTTCCCTCACAATTGCCACAGTTTTTTAAAAAATCTCTAGGGCCTTAAGGGAAAAATAAAGTGGATATGTACTACCAACTAGATGATATGATTTATTTCCTAGACAAGTATTCCTTTTCCCCTAAATGAATGATAATAAACTATCCAAGAATTATATTTATGTTCTTGATAAATTTTACCCATAATGACACAATCATTCATATTTTGGTTCAGTGCCCCGTTTCCTGAGGAGAGATGTTATAATCCCCTCTTTTAATTTCTTAAGGGTGGAGGAATGCTTATATAATATTTCATGTATCTTTGCATAGTAACATACTATCAAAATGTTATTTTCCAGAAGTATAAAGTTATATTCTTCCATACAATTTAACAGGACAATTTTATCCATTTATGTATTCATTTTCTATTGATGCTATATCAAATAACACAAAATTAGTAGATTAAAACAAGGCAACCTTATTATTGGGACATTAGCCATGCAAAATGGGTCTTACTGGGGGTAAGGCTCTATTCCTTGTGGATCTCTAAGCCAGAAACCTAAAATGGCCAGTTTTATCTTCCACACATTGCTTGTCTGTGCTAGTTACTCTTGTGTGTCCCTCTTATGCATTTATAGAATCCTTGTGATTACATCTAAACCACCCAGATAATCAGCACATTTTCTCATCTCAAAGTATGCTTGACAGCAACCTTAATTCCATGTGCTGCCATAACACCTGCTTGTCATATATATAATATAACATAATTACAGATTCTGGGGATTAGGACATAGAAAGCTTTTGAGGTGGAGCATTATTCTGTCTACCACTATGAGTAAGAAAAGTAAGCTTTTATCCACATGTACATGTATACATCTAAATACATTTATACACATGGGCAAATACACAAATACATTGTTAGTGAATCTGTAATAGGAATTTCTAAATGATACAGAGAGCCTGAGTCAGAAGTCACAAATTCATTTATGTACATAAATCTTAAGGCACTTTACAATTTATGTTTCTTCATATCCTTCTTTCTGATCTTCACAATAATCCTTTGAGTTTATAGGGCCAATATTGCTATATTTTACTGATTGGTAATCATTCATAAATTGTTAAATGTTTCTGAAATGTTACTCCTCACAATAGTGTTCTTACAGTCAAGTTATGTCTCTCTGATTCATAGGCAATAAAAACAAATCTCCATCGTAAGGAACTCCACTGATTTGCCACTGATGTATTATTTAAGCTTGTTCAGCTTCTCTGTGTTCATTACACATTAGTCTGATATAAATGACTTATTTAGGTTTGGCATTGAAAAAAGGTGTAGCAATAAGAAGGTAAAATTTTCCTCCTAGTCAGGCATTTTCCTCTCACCGAGGGAGTAGCCTAATATGTTAAGGTTCACACAGATTGTGCATTTTAGTAATGTACATACATTTAGTTTAATAAAGCTTTCCTGGAACATTCTTAAAGGTAAATTAATGCATATCATTTATCTTGCATCTTTTACTTGAAAGCCAATTATGCATGTTTTCTTTCTTTCTTTCTTTCTTTCTTTCTTCTTTCTTTCTTTCTTCTTTCTTTCTTTCTTTCTTCTTTCTTTCTTTCTTCTTTCTTTCTTTCTTTCTTTCTTTCTTTCTTCCTCTCTCTCTCTCTCTCTCTCTTTCTTTCTTTCTTTCTTTTTTCCTTGTTTCTTTCTATCTTTCTTTCTTGAGCTCATATAAGTATAAGAAGTAAACAAAAAACTTTTATTGGACCCATGAGATATGCTCTGTGGTTCTGGATTTTCAATAATGAGGTGAGTGGTGTGACCACAGTAGCAGGGCCATATGCTTAGGGGTCAGGCAGGCTTGGGCTGCAAGACCAGCTTTGCGACCTTAGGGATAGTTACAAATTCTCATTCTGTCTCATATATGGAAGCTTGAGAGAAAATAGAAAACAAAATGACTTCAGATAAATGAGGAGAGAGGCCAATAAAATAGCATAAGGGTAATGGGGGAGGGAAGGTGGGAAGGGAGAAAGGAGGATTGATGAAGGAAACAGTTCAGATAATGCTGTGTACATACATGAGGGTATCTCTACCAGTCTTACTAACATGTGGGGAGGGTGGGGATCCAGAGGGAAACAGGCCAAGTGCTTTATACATGAATGCTTCTATCACATTGAGCCTCACTATGATGTACAACTATAACGAACAATAAAAGTATAAAAAAAGTCTCATTCTGATACTTAGGCTTCTTCTTGGCAAAACAGAGGAATGTAGTACTATATTCATACCTATCTTGTGTGCAGTGACTGTAAGGTCAAGAAGATAATTCTTATAAAAATAATCACCCAGAAAACTTCTTACTCCTCTCTTGTCACTTCACCTAATTTTCTTTTCTTACCAGCTTCCCCATATGTAAAGGGTTTTAAAATCTTCAATTTTAATTACACTAACATCACAGTGGGTCTCATGCACATAATATATTTTCAATAGATATTTTTCAAAATGAACAGAAGTTCAAAATTTTACACATTGGTAATTATGAAAGTCCACTTAAAACAATTCATTAATTCATTAATTCACTCATTCAACAATTGTGTGGATCAATTAAATCCACACAATTAAGGTGATCACTAACTATAAAATAGGATGTTTCTGGGCCACTGTGTTGTTCTGTGCATAAATATAAATGCAATTGGAGTTCAATTAGACCCCTGCCAAGCCTATGCCTTTGTGGAAATAGAGCTACAACCATATGACCCATATTCCTTTAGTATTTTTGTGCTCAACTGGTCCCAGGTTTTATTCTCAGTACCTTTGCCCCTTCCTAGGGGACTCTGTGTGAATAATAGTGTAGCTTAATGTAGTAATCCTTCCATGCCAAGCTTTATGTCTGTCATTATTCTGTCCTGTCCTCCTATGATACCTCGTTCGTTTGACCCTAATATCACAGCATCCTTCAAGATGAACTAACGACTCATCCTTTGGAAAACTTCCTTACCCATTCCTAGACTTTGAGTTGATACCTTCCTTCCTTAGATGCTTTTCCTGAATATCTCCATAGTAACTGTGCATAACACTGATTATGGTGTAGTACGCTCCATGTGGTCTACTAGAAACAGTGCAATATAGTATTTAAGAGAACTGGATTTCAAATCAGACTTTAAATTCCAGCTCTGCTGCTTATTAGCAATGTAAATTAGGTAAGATGCTGACTTTTTTATATAATAATGTGTCCTCTTGTTCTAAGACAGGGATGTAATAGTTCCCACCTAGTAAAGTTGCATGTATGAAATTAAATAACCTATGTAACTTACTGAGAACAGTGATAGATAAGCAATTTATGTTACAATATCATAAGTATAATAGGGAGTTACATGCAAAAGTGGGAAGAATGCTTAGGGAGATAGAGGGAGAGCTTTTTCTCAGCTGAGAAACTGGAAAATGGAGATTTTTTTTTAAATCATATGAACAGGGATGACTGTGGGTGGAGAAAATTTGGGAAGTAGGGGTAAGATCAGGAATGCAAGTGTGGCTATGGTAGGTTTGAAAATGGAGGTATGAAACTGGTATACAGAAGAAAGTTCTGTGTTAGAATCAAAGTCAGGAAGTGGAGGCATAAATAATTCTAAAAGTCATAAACAATTATTCAAAGGCTAAATCCTGTAATAGGAGACTGAACAGAGAAATTATCAGCAAAAGAAAACAAAATAGACCAGCTAGTACAGGATGTACAAGTTCCACAAATAAGTGTTCGTCTTGTCCTCTACCAGGGATAGCAAGGCCTCCTCAAGCTGACAGTATTTTCCCCTTTGAAATCATAATAATTAAAGGAGAATAAAATCTATGTGCTGTTTTTCTTGTTTTCAAACCACATTGTTCAACATAATGCCTAACACACACTACACATTTAAATAATATAGTTTCATATTGAAAGTATCTCAAATATGACAGCCTAGACCAAGATGCTGAATTTTGTCCTAGAGCTGAGTGTCATGTGTTTTGTTTTGTTTTTTTTTAATATACTTTTATTGGTGCATCATAATTATGTATCATAATGAGGTTCAGAGTGATAAGAATATACATGCACATAGCACTTGGATCCAGAGAGCCATGTTTTACTTTGGAAATAAATAAGAAATACTTCTATTGCTTTGCACATTCGTCTATTGCCTTCAACTAGAATTAAAACCTAGTTTATCTGCCAATCTGTCTCAAGTACTTGTATTGTCTACTAGCAAGAAAAGACCCACTTCAGAATATACTAGATAATGAGAAAAATAGCAGTCTTTTTCCGTGTGCCCCAGCCAGACATATTTCTCTTTCTGCAAAGGTTATATAGTAATAAAATGTTCCCCAATGAAGTTCTACAGTTGAGACTATCTATAGACATGTTTCTTTGTTTAGTGGGGTTTTGGCAGTGAGAGAAGGGCTAGCAAATGTATCTTATGATCCTTCTTCACAAAAAGTATTTTTAATTGCTAAATGCTATGACCATGTCAGAGAATGCCATAGTTTCTGATGGCATTTATGATAAGCACTTTTTTATGAATAGTCTTACTGGAATTAAATAGACATTGTGTGCTGGAATTGGAGTTAGAAGACTTGGATTGAAATTATAACTGCTATCAAACAATACTTAGATGACCTTGGGTAGGTTATTCAGATTCTCTGAACACTAAGACAAGAGTCAACAGAGGCTAGCCCTACAAACTCTGTCTTGAGAACTGTTTTTTTTTTTTTTTTTTTTTTTTGCGCGGTACAGGGGATAGAACCCAGGGGCGTTCTACATCGGAGCTACACCCCCGGCCCTATTTTTTATCCTTTATTTTGAAACCGGGTCTCACGAAGTTATGGAGGGTCTCACTAATTAGCTGAGGCTGGCCGCGAACCCGGATCCTGCAGTCTCAGCCTCCCAAGTGCTGGGACTACAAGTGTGTGCCACCACACCCAACTCTGGGTTTGTTTGATACCTGATTTTCTTACCTGTGAGGTTTCTGGGATACCGGTATTCTCATCTACATAACAATGCACATGTTATTTAACTTCTCTTTGTTTTCTTATCTGTCAAGTGAGGATATAAAGAGCATCAACTTTAAAGGACTATAGGATGCTAAATTTGAGGGACCAGCTCATTCTGGAAATGTCCCCACCCCCCAGTGCTTAGCACTTCCCGAACAGAAGCCCCTGCCCCTGTGGACAGTCACCCCCAGGAGGAATCAGGGAGTCATATTAGTCCAGAGTGGGGGTGTGAAATCAGGGTAAGGTGATTTGGGGACTTCAACAGACGGCTTAGCTCTGTTCCTGTGCTGCAATGGGGAGAAAAGAGGGCCCGTGAGAATGCTTTAGCAGGTGAGTAAGTTTCTTCTACATAGTGCTCCCACATACTGTG
The DNA here is from genome assembly GCA_004027185.1 of Glis glis. Taxonomy (NCBI): domain Eukaryota; kingdom Metazoa; phylum Chordata; class Mammalia; order Rodentia; family Gliridae; genus Glis; species Glis glis. The sequence continues at coordinate 36,575 of PVJS01000877.1, read as the reverse complement.
CTCTGGGGGAGGGACCTGGATCCAAGGGGCACTATCGTCCTTCTGCATTGTCCTTGAGCCCTCTCAGGACCTGGGGACTCCACCTTCTTCTTCTCCCCACTTCCATTCCCTCTGCCTTTCCAGCCACTATCTGGGACAGAGAGATATAGATATGACACCACAGTCTAAATTTCTGCATCATAAAACTCTCACAGAACATACTCACATACACACACCCCACACACACACTTACAGCGCTGATGAGAGGGCAGGTCATCATCACTGGGGTTAGGAGAACCCATCAGGGAGGAATCTAAGTGTCACCAGGAAGAATGAGGAGGAGCAGGCAGGGGTAAAGTGGGGGAAGGGAGTCCTAGGTCCAGGGAACAGCAGGAGCCAGGGCCAGGAGGGAGGTGGGAGTGGGGCAGGCAGACCCCAGGCTGGGCTGGCATTGGAGGCAGGTGGGGAGCTGCGAGGCTCAGGTGCTAAAACTCCTTCAGAGGAGGAGACTTCATTTGAGCAAGATGCACCCCCCAAGTAGATAAGACACCTCCAACTTTGGGTCAATTAGTCCGGGAAAGATGTAATAATGGCACAACCATCCACGATATGTCCATGTTGGTGTGCAGGGGCCTGACCTGAGAGGGTCCTCTGTGGAAGTCTCTCCTTAAACAAGCCATCAGCACCTACTGCATGCAGCGTGGACATCCCTTGAAAGATGGCTGCACACAGTGCTGGTCTGGAGGCTGAGAGACTGGAGACCTGGAAACCTGAATCCTCAGAGGCTGGTCCCTGGGAGTGAGAGGGGGAGTCAGGGAGTGCAGGCGACAGGGCCTGCTCCATGCCTGGGACACTGAGCAGTCTTTAGCTCTAAGGGACATCTAAGGCTGTCTTTATCATTAAATATTAACTATTAATGGCAAGTATGTGAATGACTATCTGAATAAATAATCTGTATAAATAGAACTTAAGTTGAAACGATAAACCTCATTTAATATAAAAGATTAGAAAAAGCTGAGGAAACATTAAAATGTTGCCTTGAACTAAATTTGAATTTTCTAAATTTAAAATACTTTGTCATTAATTGCTTACTATGCATGGCTTTAAAGTTACATATGCAAATACAGAAACAGTTCAGGAGAAAGGTAACAACATGAAACTACTGGAGCCAGAATACATTTAATACATCAAATAATGGAAAGGGACTGTTGTTTTATTAGAGTGCCTCTAAAAGCCATTAAACCATATAAAGACAGTTCATTTCTTTAAGTGTACAGAGACTGATGCACTAAGGAAAGTCCAGGCAAAGCCTCTTCAACCACTTTCCTAATGCCACTTTTATTTCTAAATAGATTGTGTTCTCAATAATACCAGGAACTTAAAAGCCATCTATTATATCCTCTTAGCTGATAAGATTAAGGATTTTCCTTAAGATAAAAAGAAGGTGATTCTAAAATATTGGAAATATATTTGGAGATGACAGAGTTATTCCTGTGATAATTTTTGTGGGGATTGCATCTTGGTGTGACATGTTTAATTGGCTATTTCCTGAGATGGAGTCTTCCTTTTATGTACAAGATGATGTCAAAAACAAACTCTTTATAGTAAGAAAGAATAATAAAGTGTTTCCTATCAATTTTGAAGGGCGCAACCAAAAAGCATGTTGAGATAAAAGTGACTGATAACCAGGGGGAAGACAAGGCAGGATCTAGTCTAAGTGAAGGGTCTTTCATTATGGAGGGTCTCAGAGGTACGTGAACATTAGACCAACCTAGAAAGGAGCTATTGTCCAGTTTTGTCTGGTTTGCTTTACAAATGTTCAAACATGACCAGCATGGTGTGATGAAGAACCAATTATTGTAAATAAGGGGAGAGGGTCATGGTGTGATGAGCCCATCTGAGGTAAATTAAAATGAATTGAGTACCAGAAAACTGAAGTTCAACGTTTGGAAAAATCATCTGGTTGTGTTCTCTTCAGACATCATGAGGTTTAAGGCAAGACTCAAACTTAAGGTGAAACACTTATAAAGACTAAATAAAGGAACTCAGAGAGAAGCCACATATGAAAGACTGAATGGAGCTGGCAAGGGATGATCTACAAGCAAGAAGATGGACCTTGGCAATGGTAGAAACCACAACTTTGATATCTTGTAGGCATCTATTAATTCCAATATTATATAATGGAGCAAAAAATGAAGCTCCATGTATTGCTGTGAACTCAAAATAATGCTGATGATTTTACCAGTGTTGGCTAGGTACCTAGATTGGACTTATTCAGAAGAAAGAGCATATCAGAATTTGTAGTAATAGAAAGCAAAGCCCAGCACAAACTGGGATTTTATGTCTCAATCACTGTTAACATCAGACTATCTCTACCTTTCTATGTGACATATCGTGTCTTTACTCTCAACTTTTGCAACACATAAAGATTAGACCACAAAGGACAACCAAATGTAACAGTAAAAATAATTTATAAAATATTTTGACCATCGCACTTATAAAATGCTTCCCCTCTCTTTCAGCTATGATGGAAGGCTTCATGATTTTCTTGCACTGGGTCAGACACTGTTGACTTGGAGGATGGTGACCTTTAAGAGCCTTTCCAACTCTGAAAGTTTTTAATTCCCCAAAACTCTGGATGCATGACTCTCTTCTTCACTTGCCCTGGTCAGAATATGTTTTCTCTCTGCCAAACTGAAATATGCAATTGTAATCATATGGGAAGTCACAGCCAAGCCATCCCCAGAGAATCAGGCCATCACAGAAACAGCTGCCCTCCTGACTATATACAGAAGCTGGGCAGAGCTTCAATGATTCTGCTTGGATCATTTTATTTTATTTATTTTGTTGCCGTCTTTGGCACAGGTGCCTCCTGAGCCAAAGAGTGTGGGACAGATCCCTACGGACAGGAGTAGGAGGGAAATTATTCTTTCCACCTAATGGAAAAATGCTGGCTCTGCTGGCCCTGTTTATTAAAATTAGGGTGGGAGGAGGGCAGCTAATCTAAAGCAAGGCTCATTGAAGTAGCCACTAATTGAGGCATTCCAATTTCCCAATGTAAGGAGGAGAAAGTGCATTTTGCTATGTGAAAGATAAGAGTCAGTCTCTTGGGCTGTGAATCCCAGCTCCATCTCATCTAATTATACAATGTTAAGGCAATTATTTAAACTCTCTAAAACTCAGTTTCCCCCTCTAAAGATGTGAAGTAATTATAATTGTTGCCTTATGGAGTTATGACGCACATTGGTTGAATACTTCATAAGCAAACTCAGTACAGTGCCTGATGCAGAATACACATTCTTTTAATTATTTTGACTTATCCACGTGCAATTATTCCTTCCTTTGGTAGTTCAAAGTTGAGGATATTTTGAATTTGGTAAGGCATGGCAGAGGGCACATGTAAAGGAATCCTGTATCGATGTAGGTCTATGTATTCAACTTCTAACTGATAAATAATTGTTTTTTTGTTGTTGTTGTTTTTGCAATGCTAAGGATTCAACTCCGGGCCTCACACATGTTAAGCACGTGCTCTACCACTAAGCTACACCCCTACCCTATAAATAAGTGTTGAATTAGAGAGTTCTCATGGGTGATATAGACTTGTAGCATTTTCCTGTATAACTGAGAGTAACTTTCCTATATAATTGAGAGTAATTGAGGTTAGTATAAATGAAATAAACTGTTAAGAAAGGAATCATTGTATATTCTAATAGCCTTCAAGCAAAAATATTGCCACATGATTTTGAAAAATAGATTTTTGAACAAGAATAAAGCCCTCTGTAAACATGAAGTAGCAGATAAATGCTAGAAATATGCAAAATTTACAAAGGAATGTTTTGAATAATTTCTCTTCTATCGACAATTCACATCATTATGCATTATAACTTAATGGTGCTTTCATTAAACACCCGCTTCTCTGAAAAATGACAAAATTACAAGGTTAAACTCCCAGTGTGGAGTAGATCTGGTGATGTGTGCTAATTAACTATTTTTTTTTAATCAGTGCACTAAAAAAGAAGGAAATGGAAAAATGTCCTGCCTGGTTTTCAATTAGTGTATTTTGCTTCTTGCCATTTATTCCCAATTGTCTATTTTGACTAAACCTTGTATTTCCCCTTGCTGAGTTTCTTTTCCTTAATGCTGTTTTAAATTAACCTTTTATCTTCTGTTGTTAGCAATACAACAAACAGTTTAATATTGAGCAACTAAATAACTTCGTTTATGAATAGCTGAAGTTATTCATAGCTCATCCAAACAGAATTGCAAACGATTGTGCAGTGGAAATGCATTTTATTTGCTGTAGCATTTTCATTAGGTTGAGCACTGAGTCAAATTGAAAATCAAAGAATAAAACCTGCCTCATGTAAGAAAAGATCATTTGATTGTAGCAATATTACCTCTTTTCCTGTCATCTTTTCTGGCTGATATAAAATCATGTACTGTTATACATAAATGAGGATTTGTGAAATTGCAAAGCTTGTTAACAGTAGCTACTTTCCTAGTTTGAGATCAACCAACATTACTTTCTTTACCCTGACTGTATTTTTGACACATCCCTGTCATTTGGTAGGGGAACATTTAGATGGGGAAGTCTCAGAAACTGGCATCATATCTTGCGTTTTACATTCTGTTTGACATAATGAACATTTCCCCCCTCTTTTGCCAAAATCAGCACTGGGGAAGATCAAATACAGCAAAGTTTTTTAATACTGTAAAATTGCCCCTGTCATTATCTTGTCAGTTACATGAGACCTTGAGTGTGCTGGGCTATGGAAATCTTTCGAGACAAATTTGCTAGACACACTACTGGGGAAGACTGTTTATAAAACCTAAGAAGTTTAATCATTAGAAAAAATATGCATAACAAAAATATTACTTAATGATGGCCAGAAAACAGTGTGGAAAGCTTTTTCAAGTATGTCCATCCATGAACAGCTTTGGCAGCATGGTCATTTTATTATATTGTTTTAAATTATTCTGAACATTTTTTCCTCATTTCAATCTCATTTAACAATCCATTCTGAAGACACTTATTTCTTCTATAACCTGGATTTACCTTCCTTCTTTCATACTATTCCATCTATATTCTCTTTATTATGATTAGTGGGGAAAAGTAAATTTCAATATAGTGTGCGATCTTTCATTTGAAAACATTTACAAGTTGTGTGATCTTAGGCAACTTCTTTATCCTTTGTAAATTCCAATTCTTCTCTCTCTCTGGCACAGACTACAAGCTCAATAAATGGCAATAGTTAGAGTTTCTAAATCTGATAAAAATTCAGAGCTCCATGTTGATCTTCTTCCTTTAGAAACTATATACAGCCCCCCATTAATCAGTGGTCCTATTACAGCTATCACTTCTTTAATCATGAGTCAATAAGTTGATTTTAAAAAATTTAATTAATCTTCCACCTCTATATTTCCAGGGGTAGAAAAATCAAGTTATACTTAAATGCCTGAATGCTGTCTTAAAATTCAATTAATGAAGGAAACAGTTCCATTGACATTATGTACATATATGAAATTATCAATGTCAATCTCAATATTATGCATGGGGAAGGGGAGGGAGCTGGGGGAAGATCACCAAGTCCCTGTCACTCTGAACTTCATTATGATGTGACACTGTAATGCGCCAATAACAGTGTATTTAAAAAATTCAAACACCAGTACTTTTATTTCTACAACAGTATGTTCTCAGTTACCCCATGTAGGTTAATAATACTATCACTCTGTTTTTACCAAAATCCCTAGGGACAGGAGTTCCTGGTTTTATTTTTCTTTTATCTCCTATATTCACTATATTGTTCTGTCATGCAAGACAGCCTTTTCTTCCTCCACTCTTTCTTTGAATGACTGTCTTCACCATTACATTCAATACTATGACCTTTGCATTCCAATCACTGTGGTTCTAATCTAGAGAAAAGCTTTTATAATCACTCATCTTCTTTGCCGGGCGTGGTGGAGACCGGAGGATCCGGGTTCACGGCCAGCCTCAGCTACTTAGCGAGGCCCTCCGCAACTGCGTGAGATCTGGTTTCAAAATAAAGGATAAAAATATAGGACCGGGGGTGTAGCTCAGAGGTAGAACGCCCCTGGGTTCAATCCCCGGTACCACAAAAAAAAAAAAGAAATAATAATCACTCATCTTCATCTCACTGAATTTATTCTGCACTCAAACATTGGGCCATTTTGCAAGTTCACCACACTCATTATTTAATTTCTTGTTCGATACTTATTATTAGTAACTGTGTCAATTTTTAACTTCTGAGGAAAACCATTTCACAATATTTTAATGTTTTTGTTCAAGAAATTTGTTTGAAAAGACACTGTATGCCAAGGTGTGAGAATACAAAGATGAACAAGGTACTTTGTGATTTAAAGAACCCATAGCTTTTAAGGAAGAGCAGTGGCTACCAGATTATCAAAATAAATGTACAAAATGCTGAGGGAATACCTACGATGTAAAGATGAACTGATCATTATTAACCAACTATAGCTTCTCACTATTAAATGCTATTTATTTTCTATTTTTTATGTCCTTGCATCAATTAGAAATCCTAACTTCAAAATTATATCATTTGCAGTAAAATGGATATAACTAGAGAATGTTATGCTAAGTGAGATTAGCCAGACACAGAAAATGAAGGGTCATGTTTTCTCTCATATGAGGAAGCTAAAGAGAAATTGGGGATCAAAAGGGACTCCACAAAAGGGAGGAGAAACCCCTGTGGAGCAATGGAGGGGGTTCTAAGGAAGGAGGGGAGGACTCTTGATGCAGGAAGTACTTCAAATAATGCTATGTACATATGCAAAATCATCAGTGCCTATCTCAATATCATGCTCAGGGAAGGGAAGGAAGTGGCGTGGGGTCTGGGGAAAACTCACCAAGTGCTGTATGCATGTATGTCCTTATCACTCTGAACCTCATTATGTATATAATTAAAATACACCAATAAAAGTGTATTAAAAGAATCATATGCTTTATATTTTATTTTATGTTATAATTTGTTGAGTGTCTATTATAAATAGGTATTAAGTCCATTCATGACTCAAATAGTTTTATAATCATAATAACCTTAAAATACTGGTCTGCTTTTACAGAAGAGCAATATAAAATTGAAAATTTTTTCAAATTCAACCTGGTAATGTATCTCAGAAATAAAATTCCAGTCTAGGTCTTTGCGATTGTTCAGTTTTTTCTTAAAACCAACCTGAGCTTACTCACTCAGAATGCCTTTCTGTTCAGCTCATTCTATCCAGATCCTATCAATTTCACATCTACCCTCTTCAAGAATCCTCACTTCCTTAAGTGGCATTGATTTCTCTGTTATTTAACTACTTGAATTTACATTATTTGACAGATTTTATGGATCTTGATGAAGACTAAAGGCATCTGGGACAGACTAAAAGCAGGAGTGAATCTGGAGCGATTCTGGAAGCAGGGCAGGTAGAGAAAGGTTAGAGCCATTCACATTCCACCAATGAAATGCAAAGGCTTTAGGTGTAGGCTCCATATCTTACCTGAGGTGAAAGAAAGCCTTTCCCCAAGACCTTCATGGAAGGACGTGGCACGTTCAACACAAAGAATCTGTGTAGAGTGGACCACTGAAAGACAAGGACTGAGATGGAGGGAAGAGGTTAGAATGTCTGGAGAAGGAGATATTTTTTGTCTTAAAGAAATGTAAATTGTACATATCCCCAAGAATAAACACATGTAGACACACACACACACACACACACACACACACACACACACACACCACAAGAGAAAGATCTGGGATTTAAAATTCCATCACAGCTGACAGCATTCTCCATCTTGCACAGTACTGTAAGGGCAACCATCACATCAGTATTGCCCTTCCTCTTGAGTCTTTACTTTAAGAAGAACAGCTGATGAGAAGAAAGAAAGGAATGGGAAGAAAACAAAACAAGGCTGAAAATGCTCCCTTGCTAGGATGGGCTTCCAGGCCGGAGTCAGGCCTGAGCTAAGGAACATTTACAAGGAATCAAAAAGAGATTCTTCCACTGACCAGGACTTATTAATGCTTGAACAAATTGGACTATTTGCTTATATTTAATGGTCACCATGAAAACCGTGGTATTTGATACAGATTTGATCCAAAACTAGAAAGCAAAGATGCAAAAAGAATGAGTTTAAGGGGCAATGGTAGAGATGAAGATGGCTTTATTCTCACAGCCCATTTTGTTGTGCTCATATTATCTGAGGGAGGTAGATTAAAAATGTTAGCTCTCTTATTTAAGATTCCAATTCAGCAGATATTAATGTAGGGTTTTTGTTTGTTTGTGCTTTCTTTGTTTTGTTTTTAGTTAGAATTCCCAGGCTTTAAGATTCTTTTCTTTCTTTCTTTCTTTCTTTCTTTCTTTCTTTCTTTCTTTCTTCTTTCTCTCTTTCTCTCTCTCTCTCTCTCTCTCTCTCTCTCTCTGTCTCTCTCTCTCTCTTCTCTTTCTTCTTTTGTAATACTGGAGATTGAACCTAGAGGCATTCTACCTCTGAGATAAACCCCCAGCCCTATTTTATTGTTATTATTATTATTATTATTATTATTGTTATATTAATAATATTTATTTTGAAACAGGGTCTCACTAAATTGAAAAGGGTCTTGCTAAGTTGCTGAAACTGGCCTCGAACCTGTGGTCCTCCTATCTCAGCCTTCCAAGTATCAGGATTATAGGTGTGTGCCACCATGCCTGACAAAATTCTCTTTTCTAAGTCACCTCTCTAAGTTGTTTTAGAGAGCCTGAGCCTGGTTTGTTTTCCTGAACTTAGAGGTCACCATGAATTGAACACTAATGGTGACCAGGTACATGAAAGAAATGAAGGCTGATTGTGCTGGGCATGTAATTCCAGAATTACTTGGGCCAAGTTAAGTCTGAGCATTTCCCACAGATGAGCAACGAACCTTCAAAATAGAAAGCCGGCATGGCATTGTCTAGTGCCCCTATCCACAAGGTCCAACGAGAATAGAGAGAACCCAGCATCAAGAAACTACTGGTGAAAGCCAAATTACTGGGGATACAAAGAACATCCAAACTTGAGATGCATGTGTTCTGGACAAGAGATCTATGGAAGGGATTGCCCAGAAAGGATCCTTCCTGAATGACCCTTTAGAAAGAGGCTGTGTTAACCATAGCTGGACCAAGAAAGCAAACAACCATGCAGTGAAGACCTCATACCTTCGCCATCTACCATGAAACAAGTTGTAACAGGGAGAGAACACAGAAAGATTGTTTTCCTTTCTCAAGTGCCCAAAGCTGCCAGTTTCAGGACTTAGCATTGGGAAGAGCCTGTGTTTGCTGGGAGATTTCCTGTAATTAAATGATTATTGATTGCAATCTTCAGCACAGTAGCTCCTGAATGGAAACCCTATTTGCACCATCAAGATGAAATAGCATTGTCTATTTATTAGTTCAGGAAGCTCTTCAGTGTTCATTCAGTGCTATGAATAAATTTAGAATGGGCTATGGGAGTCTAAATAAATACATCAATAAATTAAAATGTATTTTATTCTCATTCTGGATCTTCTGTGTTTACACTGGAGCAGTAGTCATCAGACAGTAAGGTATCCTTGTGTTCTTCAATGGGAAATGCATTTTATGAGGGTTTTCAGAGGCTCTTTTATCCTCCTCTACCACTAGGGACCTCCTTTGTTAGTACCCTGATATGGAGAATGCTTCCTCCTGACTTTCTTCCATTTCAGCACTGATCTAGGCCCATTTTACACATGAGAAGGCACATGGTGCTGGAGATTGAACCGTGGCAAGTTCCACCTCCAAGCTACACCCCAAATTCTTTTTATTTTTTTTATTTTGAAATAGGATCTCACTAAGTTGCTGAGGGTCTCACTAAATATCTGAGGCTAGCCTTGAACCTTCAATCCTCCTGTCTCAGCCTTCCAAGTACTGAGTTTACATGCACCACCACATACGACTAACATATAGCCTTTTTCTAATGAGCTTTCCATACTCTTGTTAATAAATTATCTCAGGTAAGGATCTCTTCAATATGACTTGGAGCCTACTGCCAAAGGATTCACAGCTTGCAATTTCCAAATTTCCACTATCTTCAGGGGAAGAACAGCTTGTTTTGTTTGGGATGTTTTAGGCATGAACAAAGTAGACTTTTTTTTGTTCCCCAAATGCTGGAGTACACATGTAGGCCTTCTGAATTGTTCTATTTTTAAAATTCTTTGCTATTAAACATTTCCATACTCTGTGAATAATTTTGTAGATTCTAGAGTTGGCTAATTGGCAACAGGTGGTTGAACTAGGTACACAGTCTGATAACATTTATAATTCTTAGGTTATGGTACTTTGGTAAGGAAAAAAAGTTGTTACTTATACAAGAACTTAGTCTCCTTTACACCTTTCTGAATTTATTTTGAACCACTATAATCATCACCTCTAGTCATACTAACTTTTGCTTTGCCTCTAAAACCTCAGTATGCTCCAAATTTGGGGCCTAGAATCTTGACTCTCTTGTCTATAATGTACTTGGGATCTTGACACTCTTATCTATAATTTCCTTAGTCCTTTATCAAGTGTTGTCTGTCTAGAAGTCTCCAACTAGGCCCCTCTCCCTGTCCCTCTTCTCTTCTTTCCCTGTTCCATTTTAATTCAGAACAAGGGTATCTTACATTGAGCTATGTATCTTGTAGCTATTGCTTATTATCTGTGTGAATAGTATAAAAGCTCCATGAGGGAAAATACTTTGCCTCCTGGTTTAAAGCTATACTTTCCATGCTTAGACCAATGCCTGTCATGAATATTCTGTGTTACCATGATAAAGGAATGAATGGTTCAAAAGTGACTTAAGTGCATATGGTCTAACTGGGTTGTCTGCATGAGCATGATATGGAAAGAAATAGAAGGATGGATGCCTAAGATCTCAAAGCCTCAAAGATTTAAAATTAATTCCAGCCGGGCGTGGTGGTGCACTCTTGTAATCCCAGTACTTGGGAGGCTGAGACCAGAGGATCACAGGTTCGCGGCCAGCCTCAGCTACTTAGTGAGGCCCTCTGCAACTTAGTGAGACCCTCTTTCAAAATAAAGAATAAAAAATAGGGCTGGGGGTGTAGTTAGGAGGTAGAATGCCCTTGGGTTCCATCCCCAATACCATAAAAAATAAATAAATAAAAATAAAAATAATTCCAAGTTTTGAAAAATGAGTACAGTTGTAGAATACAGAGTGCCATTCTCTCAGAGAAAATAATTATTCTGATGTCAAGAATGTGAGAGGATGTGTTTTTGTGGAGAATAAACTTATAGGAAAGTGATGGAGATAAAGCAGGAAGTAGCAGAAGCCTGATCACAAAGACTCTGGATGCTGACCTGCATGTAACCTAAGAGCCAGAAAGAGCCACTGAAGATTGTTAAAATCAAACAAAAATTAGAGATAAACCTCCAATAAAAGCATGTTTTGTAAATAAAGAATATGAATGCAAGATATTTAAATAGGAATTTGACAATATCGGATTTGTATATTTGAAAGTGATTACTATCGAAGAGCAATTGAAGAGAAGCTAACCTGGAATCAGGAGGAGAAAAGAAGTAATGCAACCAACCATGCACAAAACCAAGTGAGAAGGGCAGGAATAAGGAGAAACAGAGAGGCTGAAAAGAAGCATTGGTGACATAGTTGAAAAGATACACTCTATGTGACTGCATCACATAATGTAAGAGCAATCAAGGAGCTCTATGTTTATGGTTCAGCAACTAATCAGATGATGATGCTACTCAGTGTAATAGGAAATGTGATAGAATGGCAAAGCTTAAGGAAAGATGGGCTGTGTGTGTGTGTGTGTGTGTGTGTGTGTGTGTGTGTGTGTGTGTTAAAAGCATTCTATCTGGTGGGCAGTTGATTATTTTTGCTCTTGAGTGTAACAGAGAATTTTTGATAAATGATAAATGTGGCAGAGTACCTGGCACATAAATGCTAATCCCCACATTAGATTTCAGGCTACTTGACTTCATAATTGAGGATTGGGTCAGCATTTTATTTGCAATTTTTTCCTATTTGCTGTCATATTATAGGTGCATTGACAGACTAGTCAGAAAATGACAAATCTTGGGTAGAGGTAAAATTAGGATGGCATAATAGTCAAGGGAGGGGTCAAAATGAAAACAAAATGCAAAGGACAAAAGTTAGCATGAGAGGCAGTGATATGTTTATACCCAGTTACTCTGAAACAAAGATGGTTTCCCAAACCTACTCCTTCTAAAGATAGTAGCTAGATTTGGTTGAGGTTATTATGAGCTGTCCAGTGTCACCCATTAAGGCTCCTTAGTAAAGAGCCAGAACTAAATGTCAGACCTGCTTAATTATATTCTGTGACTGCATTCAGAGGCAGCAGGTCAATATATGAATAGGATTTAGCAAGATCCGATGACAATGTGCATGTATCATTTTATACTCTGAATTCATATACATCCCTGAATATAAAAAAGGCATATTTACATCTGTCCCCTCTCCCGATTCTGACAGAATCTGCTTCTAATTAGTATCCACATTTAGCAGAAGACAAGCTTGAAGCTAAGTGTGACTAGAGACTCTCCCAATGTCAAACGAAATGTAAGTGATGGAGGTGCAACCAGTTGCTTCACTCAGAAACACGTTCCTTTCCCTTCTAGCTGGACTGAGATAGAATGCATACATTTTTTCTTGCCATAACAGCTTATTTGTCACAAATATTAAATTTGGGTTGAGAAAGCCATAATTGAAGAAAACCCATCAAATTCAGATGGAAGAACCCCCCAAAAATCTACTTTGTTTTAGACCCATGGTAATCTATTTTCTCCTAAAAAGGTGCACATATGCAGGGATATTGTAATCAGAATGCCCGGTGGAATTCAACACTCATTAAACTCCTCAAGCAGAGAGCAATATAAACTAACACAGTGGAAATAAGGTCAGTGAACATAATGAGCGAAACACCTTACAAAGGGAAATTGGTGTGCAGCCTTGAAATCCTCATTTTCTACAGTTTGAGAAAATGTGTCTAGCTGCTGGCTTAGATTACCGCTGTGTATGTGTGGGCATGCCATTCAGGAGTAGAGAGCAACACAACCTGGTAGGTCACTAGGAGGCACAGGTGTGTTAAGAGAGTAGGTTAATTACCCATTTTCCACTTATCAACAGTTTTCTTCAGTTGTGGGACTCTTTCAAAATTACCCTCTCCCAAATCCTTCACCCCACCTAACACAGAGGACCAACCCTGTGTGTAAGAATTAAAAATCGATGAGCGCTTTGTGGTGAGGAGCTGATAGAATGCAATGCAAAAAGTGTTGTGATTTTTAAAGTGCTGTGCTAATGCAAGGGGTCTGATTCACTAATGTTTTCACTCTTCTACAAAATGTAGTAAGCAGCCGCTCAGCATCAGGAACTCTGGAATCACTGGGAAAGAAGGAGCATAAAGTGTGCAGCCTGCCTTCAAGGGTTTATTGGGGGAAATAGAAGAAAACTGCAGTAGGGTTTGGTAAAACTTCAATAGTGATATAAACAATATGTTGGAAGATTGCGCCCTACCCCTCGTTAAATGAGAGAGTCTTCACTGATGGTAATCATTTGAGATGAGGAAAAGATAGTGACAGGATTTGGAAGGACTGGGAGGGAGGGAATAGCAAATAGCAACAGCAAAGGCACAAGAGTTGTGAAATGCCATATATATTCAGTGATTGTGTCAGGGCTGTAAAAATTGTAGATAAAGCTGGGTGCATTGGCATGTGTCTGTAATCCCAGCTACTTGAGAGACTGACGCAGGAGGATCACAAGTTCGAAAGGAAGCCAGTGAAACTAAGACCTATCAATAAATTAAAATGAAATGTAATAAATAAAATAGGGCTGGGCATGTTGCTCAGTGGTAGAGAGCTTGCCTAGCATGTGTGAGGCTCTAAATTCAATCTCCAATCAATACAGCTAAAAAGCAAAAACAAAAATTGCCAATGAATCTAGAGAAGCCAGTGGAAGCCAGATGCAAAATTAAATAGGGCCTACTACAGAATTTCTACTTTTTCTAATAAATCGAGGATTACTGAGGTCTTCAAAAGTGGATATCTATGTGATATTTGGGGAAAATATGGGACATGTGCATGGGTAGAAGTTTAGTGGCAAAGAGCTTAGTTTTTTAAATGAACCTATATGACTTTTATTATTAGGAGGATTCTTATGTGATAGAGTGTGCCTAGACATTAGCACTAGTTACTCCATATTGCTACCCTGAGCACTGCAAGGCCATAAGCTCCACTAATAAAAACAGGAACTAGGATGTTTGGTTTAAGAAAAAGTCGCCATGAACTTTGCATAATGCTTAACCTTGGCTTCTGTAGTCCCACTTTGCTTACGCAGATGCAGAAAATTCAAGCAATGCCAAATGTAAGGTAAACATATATTGTTTGGTCTCAAATGGTATGTTTTCCATCATTCTAAAATTATGTGAACTTGAACTTCTGACTTTAAGAAATTGTTGTTTCTTTCTATATAAGCAGCCTTCAACAGGGGCTCCGGACTGCACTTCTTTGTGTAGTACCGGCCGACCGGAATAAAGACCTTTCAATTAGATTCTGGAGTCTGGCATGTCTCTGTGGGTTACCTCACAATATTTAAGACCACCTCCCCAAGTAGATCTCTCATGCTTTCTTCTATTGTACATAATATTGCACATAATTCTTTAGGTTTTGTCTTAGGTTTAGGGCTGATCTGTGCTACAACATCAGTATTGACAGGTAGAGTAGAACTGCAAGAGTAGGTTTCTTTGTGACTATATATATCAAAGAAATAGATTTATCTTGATTTAAATTGCTGAAACTCTCAAGCCTTTATTTTTGGTAAAATTGACATAGGCCTATGCTTGTTCTTTGGTAAATTCCAAGATATAAGAGAATCAAAGGAAATGAGAGCTGAAAGGGACTGTGGATATAAATGGTGCTCACAATGATTTCCATAATTCCTCATATTCCATCCATCTTGAAAAAGCATAACAGTGTCACTAGCTGTGACCACAGAGAGTGAGGAGAAGACTCATGAGTCAATCCAGAGCAGATTGAGTGAGGGGAAGACTCATGAGTCAATCCCAGAGCAGATGAAGTGAGGAGAAGACTCATGAGTCAATCCCAGAGCAGATGGAGTGAGGAGAAGACTCATGAGTCAATCCCAGAGCAGATTGAGTGAGGAGAAGACTCATGCATCAATCCCAGAGCAGACCCTGGGTCATGCAAGAGCAAATTTCTTTCCCTGCTGCATCATCCAAGGAAGACACTTGTTCCAGATGATGTAACAGCAGGAACTCACCCCAGTCACCAAGTAGTTGAATGGAAGACAACAGCCTAAAGGGTTACACAGTTGCTTAGATCTCCAGAAACTTTTGTGTGAGCTTCAAAAAAACAGTGTCAATGTGGTTTTTATTTTTCTTTATTATGTCAATGTAACCTTGTACACCCCAGGAGATATCAGGATCCTTTGAAATCCTTTTCTTAGTGAAGAACTAATTTCCAGAAAAATTAATTTGCTACTAGACAGACCTGTATACAGTCACAGGTCTATATAGGAGTAAATTTATAACCAGAATCAATGTTTGCCAATTGATTAACTCTTTTTTTTTAACTGTCGAAGAAGTTATATGTTCTTCAACATAGACCTCTCACAATCTAAGATGAAGGAAGCTTTGTTGTTATAAACAAATAGCATGTTTATAACACACACACTATCTATATACTATTGCACACATTTTAAAAATAACAGAATTAGTTCAAATATAATTTTAAAAGCAATGGCTTTCCAGGCAGGACAGTTCTGGTTATATTTGTGAGGTGCCAAGTGAATTTCAAACTCCTACCTTTGGTCTCATTTTCATGGTACTTCAAACTAACTCAATAAAATAAACTGAGTGTTCCACATTGTTTGACAGGTACCAAGTGAACTAATTAGTGATTCAATAACAGAGCAGGAGAAAAGAAAGTATTTGACTGTAACTAGCTCAGAAAAATATATGTATGCATTTACAAAAATCAAAATTAATGCCATAAAAGAACTAAAAAATTGACATATTTTCATGTATGCCGAAGTCAATAAAAATAAATAATTTTTATTTTGAATAAAATTCAATATTTTTACTTTTTAATTACTTTGGAAGCTTGATACAATATACCAGAATTTTGTTTTAGAAACTAAGCTAGATTCATCAAAATTGACAACTTAATGGGTCAAATTTGTTGATATAATATTAACATTTTCTAATAAATCTTTCCAAATGTCTTCCTACTAATAATAGAATGACTATTATATATGTTATAATATATAATCAGGATAATATATCTAAAATTTTCTTAGGTACAAATGGATGTGAACAGAATAAGATTTTTTTGTGTGTGTGGTACCGGGGATTGAACCCAGGGGCGTTCTACCTCCGCGCTACACCCCCGGCCCTATTTTTTATACTTTATATTGAAACCGGGTCTCACGAAATTGCAGAGGGCCTCACTAAGTAGAGAGAGAGAGAGGGAGAGAGAGACAGGGAGAGAGACCTGAGGCTGGCCGCGAACCAGGATCCTCTATTCTCCGCCTCCCAAAGTACTGGGATTACAAGCGTGTGCCACCACGCCCGGCCAGAATAAGATTTTTTACTGAGAACTTTTTATCTTTCTTTCAATAACGAACCATCTGATTATCTTTTAGGAAACATAAAGGTCAGAAATTCTTAAGATATTTCTTGGGTAATAAAAATTGTGTTCTTATTAACTGAGACATCACCCATGACTCCAATTGTTTTTATGTGCAATGCATTATAAATAGATGAGGACTACCTTTATTAATATATTTTCATTTGAGTATTCAGAAAATGAGAGGAAGGTATGTTCTGTGAGAAATTCCAAGCCACTGAGACTGAAGTGCGTGGCATAGAACACACTCTCAGAAGTCCAACACACAAAAGCCAACACTGCACCGATTGTTAAAGTCTACACTCTTATTCAAGCAGAACTTTCCTATGGACCAACATTGAGATTCCTTTCACAAGTTTTTGCAAGCAATATATTAAGGCCAACTAGCTACTAAAGTTGTAAATTTCTTTAAATTGCCAGAAAAATGCCAGAGGTAAAATCTCTGTTAAAAAAATATCATCCCGAAGCAGGAGTTGTGTTGTCTTAAACTATTTCAATCTCCCTATGGATCTACATGTAATGATACCTCATTTACTTAGTTCTAGGATAATGAAGCTATATTATTTTAGTCAACCACATAATAAAAGGGTAACAGAAACTGGCACAATATTTAGAAATTAAATAGAATGGTCTGTGGCTAGTTCAAAGGAACAAAAGGGGCTGTACTGTTTACTCTTGATGTAACTTCTGACATACAACACCAGGAGTCTATTTAGAAATCCAAGTAGGTCAGAAGAGGCTTCCAGGTGTTCAGCAAAGAGGAAAGCCTCATTGTCACAGCTCAAGCAGCTGGGGAGCCTCCTAAAGAGAGGCAATCGACTAGATGACAAGAAATCCCGGAACTCGGAGTCCTTTTCCAATCTATCACCAGCACTGAGCACCACCTCTGCTTCCAAGATGTAGGTGACCACGACTCACTTTATTTTGGAGTATGCTATTTTAATATGCACATTATTTGTAACTCACCTAGTTATACTTTAAACAGCACCACAGGATGTGAGAACTCACTCCTTCTATTCTGTCCACAGTGAAAGCAATCACTCCCGGTAACAAATTGTTACAATAAATATTTCCGTGTTAAGTAAAGCATAATGCATTTAGAATCCGATTTGTCTTTGAATACATAGATTTCCACTGGCAGAACTTGAGGAGTGTTTGCTTAAAGTCTCTGTGTTCCATTTCTACCTCTGGAAAATAGTTACGATAACAATTGCCTTGGTTTTCTGTGAGGGGAAAATGCAAAGGTATTTGTGAAAATAATTCTGTGTAAATTTTCATTATTATTATTAATGTTTTTTACTCAAAGTGACATTACATGATATATAATATATGTATAAAATGTGTGTGTGTGTGTGTGTGTGTGTGTGTGTGTTTTCAGCATTATATGAAAGCTTGTGAATCTGTGTGGTAGTGGAACACTTTTCCCTACTGTGTTTGGCAGAATTCCAAAAGTGACCCACAATGATCTCATACTTAAATAATCTCCTCCTCTTGAAATGTGGCTGGAATCGGCAAACTGGATGAAAATTCACTCTGTGATTAGGTTATGTAAAACAGATGAACTTAAGCCAGGGAGATTATCGAGGCAGGCATGAAGTAGAACACAAATGCTATTCAACAGGTGTAAAATTTCAGTTATGAAAGATGAAGCAGTTCTAGAGATCTGTTGTGAAACCTTTTACCTACAGAACATAATGCTTAATAATAATAATAATATAATAATAATAATAATAATTAATTATCCATTAAGGGCATCATTCTCAACCAGGTGTGGTGGCACATGCCTGTAATGCCAGTACGTGGGAGGCTATGACAGGAGGATCACAGGTTCATGGACAGTCTTTGCAACTTAGCAAGACTCTCAGCAACCTAGTGTGACCCTGTTTCAAAACAAAAAATAAAAAAAGGCCTGGGGGTAGCTCAGAGGTAGAATGCCCCTGGATTCAAGCCCTAGTACCCAACCCCACACACACGATAATAAATCTCATGTAAAGTTTTCAACCACAATAAAATAAATTAAAAAAAATAAAGCAGAGATATTCTCCTGCTGATGCCAGAAGGGGGTGGGTAATGGAGACATGAGTGCTGATATTCGTTCATTCATAAGTAGTACATTCCTCCAACTTCCTCTAATTTGGTTTCCTCTCCATTGTAACATTGCACAATTCTACACTAGCCAAAAAAACACCTAAGGCTCCCTCATCTGACCAAACCAAAGACCATTGCATACAAATTAAAAGTTAACGAAAAGCTATGTGACCTAGTGTGTTTCACACATTCCTAAAAATACTTTTGAGATCTGTATTTCGTGATTGACTGATTTTTCAAGTATTACTCCCAGGTGTGATGCAGGTTTAATAAATGTTGATTACCTGCACAATATCTGCCTTTTTTCTCTTTGTACAGCCTCATTTGTTTTAACCTTTTATTTTCACTTTCAAATTAAACTTTAAATTACATTGCCTTCATGACCAATATTATAACTTTATTTCAAGAAAGCTTTTTTAAAAATAATTAATATATCCCTCTATAACAAAGCCATCTAGAAATTCTGATAAGAATATAAAGCAAGGCCACTTTTATTTTCCATAAATCTTGATTTGATTTTTTGTGGACAATGCAAAGGAGTCATTCGCTATTTCAGGAAGCATATCTTCTAAGTGAAATTCAGAAAAGCCTCAGATATAAAAGATCTAAGATTTGCAGGGAACCTGAACAGATCTTTTGGTTCAGGTCCTTCTTATTCTAAGAGACAGACATCATATCATTTACCAATGGCACGGGGAATTTCAGAAAGGTTAAGGTGTACTTTGATAGTTATTGTATTGTGTGATATAGAAAATAAAAAGAGTGGAGGATAGAAACGATAAAGTCTGGCGGCTAAAAATTATCATTTACAGACAGGCAGGGTGGCACACACCTATAATCCCAATAATTGGGAGACCAAGACAGGAGAATAGGAGATTCAAGGCCAGCCTCAGCAACTTAGCAAGACTTTGTTTCAAAATAAAAAATACAGAAAGGTTTGGGGTGATAGCTCAGAGGTAGAATACCCTTAGACTCAACTCCCAGTATAGCAGATAAATAAATTCATTAATAAATAAAATAAAAATTATTATTTGCAACAACACACAGAAAATCTCTAAACATGAGACTTTGTGGAAATACGTAGAACTAGTTGATGGACATTGGTGTATTTATCTTGTGTAAGGTCTTGTGCCAAGTACAGACAGAAAAAAGATATATCAAAATAGAGTCTCTCCCAACACGTTCACTGGTATTGTGTTGCCTATACTGGTGGCTCGATTACATCACAGCAACTGATAAATGCCTCAAGAGAGGGAAAAAGTGCAATAGGTTTAGTGTTAATTGGGAACAGTTGTTGCTGAAATGGCCTGGAAAATTCTCAAGGGTGAAGGAGGATTGTATAGTGCCACAAAGGTTGATAAAGTACTTTCGTAAATAGAGACATAAGGAAGCACCCATGAATAAATTTACTTCTTGACCATTATCTTTATTTCCTTTATAAACTATTAGATTCTTCAGGGGCATGGTAAGTCACTTAAGAAGAAAGATGTTTCAATGACATTAATCATTGTAATGAGAGCATTTTCTGGCTTTTGAGTACCTTGACTTGATAGTCATGGTATTTTGTGCTCATTTTCCACACTGAGATTCAGGTGACTTTACTATATTTCCAGAATAAGTAGTTTGTGGAACTTATCATGTAATAATAATGATGATGATGATGTTATCTAAAATGTATCATGCATTAGCTACATGCAAGCCCTTCTTCAAGATGAGCACTCTACATGAATTTCTTTTAAATGTTTAAGCAATACCTGGGTTTTGAGAATTTAAAGGCTAACAATATTGATGCTGCAGTTAGGAATCAAACTCAATATTTCTACTAAGAACATGAACCATGTTCTCATCCCTTTGGGAAAAATTTTTTTAATACTGACAAAAGTCTCTGGAAAAAATAAGTATACTTGTTTTTACTGATACTGATAAGGGTCTCTGGAAAAATAAGTGCTTGTTTAATAACAGTTCTGAAGTCATTTGGCAGAATTGTTGAGCATTTCTTATTAGAAATCAAGGCATAACAATAGATCTCTATGGCTTTCTACTCTACCCTCTAGTCTCTTGGTTCTATCCTCTCAGTCATCCTTCTATTTCATGAAGGGTGGCATATGTTTGTATCTAAGTAGTTTATCAGTATGCTTCCTGCCATTAAAAATTTGGGGGTACAGCAGTCTCTTGTAATCTTTCTGTCTTTTGCAATCTCAGTTTGTAGTATTATTGCTGATATAATTTTCTTAAAGAACTTATAGATCTGCTGTGGATTTCAGCTGGGTTCAGCCCATTAGAAATAAGTTGCACCCCTATAGATGTTTGAGGTAATCCTTCTCCACCTCCTGTTCAGGGGGCTAAAAGACCAAGCCATCAGTCTTAAAACTGATTGAGAGGATCAAGGGGGCATGTCAGGAATATTACTGATCTCTTCAAAGACCCTTTGCGTGACTGAATACTCTGACTTTTTGATCTCTCAAAGGTAATAGCAAAATATTTTATATTTTCACACTTATGTTTTACCATACCATATTTTTTGGAAGATGCTTTTGGATTTTACTGTGCTTTGCTATCTGAAAGGCAGAGTACTTTGAAACTCTGTTTTTTCTAGTTATTCCCTCTGACTCTTCCCTTTCACATTTTACTATTTCAGAAAAGAAAAGGGCGGTTTCAAAATAAAGTATAAAAAAATAGGGCCGGGGGTGTAGCGTGGAGGTAGAATGCCCCTGGGTTCAATCCCCGGTATCGCAAAAAAAAAAAAGAAAAGAAAATCAAGTGACACCTTTCATGCCTCACCAATGGAATTCTACTCAGCAATAAAGAAGAACAAAGTTAGATCATTTGCAAGAAAATGGAAAGATCTGGAGAACATTATGTTAATTGAGATCAGCCAATCACAGAAAGTGAAGGGTCATATGTTGTCTCTCATATGTGGAAACTAGGGAGTAATTGGGATACCAGAGGAACTCCAGATAATGGAGGAGAAGCCTCAGTGGAACTAGGGAGGTGGTCTAAGGGAAGGGAAAGAGGAAGACTGAGATTCATAAACAGAGTTATTACCATCGCCTATATGTATATATCTGAATATACCAATGTCAATCGCAGTACTCTGTATGGGAAGGGGGAAAGTGGGGGGCACCAAATGCTGAGTGCTTATATGTCAATGTCAACATGATTTACATTATGATGTGAGACTACAATGCACCAATAAAAGCACATAAAAATGTCAGTTCAAAATATAAATTTTTTTGATTGTTCACATTTACCATTAATTAATTTTGGATGTAGGGAAAAAATAAAGAAATTTTAGCTAAACAAATGCTCCATCCCTTCCATCTTTTGCTTTCCACATAACTGTGGGAGGAGGCATTTGGCTAAGCTTTCTGCCACTGTATAAAAAGGATTCCTCACTTGATTTTTGAGCCCTCAGTAGCATCATCCTTAAAGTCAATACTTTAGTCATTTATTCAAGGAAATAATGCTCTTCAAAATATCCTAGACTTCTCCCATTGTCCAGGTCCAATGCCATTTCCCTATTTTTAGGTATCTGAAACAGCAGAACCCCACTTCTAAGTACTAAGCTGTGTGTTATCTTTCAAATGCTGTGCAACAAATGACCACCAATGTGGGAGTACTAAAAAAACAGCCATATGTCTCATTTCATACATCCTATGAGTCAGGAATCTGGACATGCCTTACTTTGGTCTTTTGATTAGGATCTCAGAAAGTGGCCATGGACATATAAGCCAGGGCTGAGTTCTCTCATAGATACTTGAATAAAAGTGGATCTGCTCCCATTTATGTGGTCACTGGCAGCATTACTGACAGCATTGCATTCTTTGTCACTATACGATTCATAGTCCATTCAGTGCTAATTCCTTCACTTCGTTTAGTTCTCTGCTCAAATGTTACCTCATTAGAAAGGCTTTCTTAAACAACCCCACCAGGAACAAGGGTTTTTATTGATTCTTAACAGCTTATTCTGTTTTGTTTTTATCCATGTACTCATCCCTCCTTTGTTATCGTATCATAGATTAACTTATCCAGCTCCTTATCATATGTATTTATCTATTAGAATATAAGTTCTCTTAGAGAAGGACTTCACTGTTGCTTTTTGGTGTTTGTTCATTGTTTTTTTCTCTTGCCATCTAAGAGAATTAGTTACTTTCACATACTATGGACACTAAAATATTTATTGAATGTATGAATAAAAATTGGTCTCCTGATGCTGTGAAGCAGGTTCACTGTACTGGTTGCCAACCTGTCTGAATGCAAGGAGAGAAAATGCCCAAACTTGGAACAAGTTACATGGAGTGGATTCATTACTTACAGACACACAGTAAAGAACAACAGCAGCCTAGGATTCCTCATGAGCAGGTCCCCCAAGGCTAAGGAAACCTGCCTCAGGCAGACAGAGTTTTGTCTGTGCGTGACCCACTTGCACCACAGCAGAAAGATCTCAGAAAGCTGCTCGCCCTGCATTTCATACCCTTGGGCAACAGGAATGGCAGGAGTGTAGTGTGAAAAGATATCTTGTTTCTGGGGGTGGGTATACTATAGCAGAACCTGGGTGCTGTAGCCAGCCCCTTCCTCTCAGGATATTGCATTCCCAGCACATGCTACAGGAAGCCAGGCTCCGTGGCACATGCTTGGAATCCAAGCTACTCGGGACACTGAGGGAAGAATATCATAAGTTTGAGGTCACGGTTGGCAATTTAGCAAGACCCTGTCTCAAAATTTAAAGAAAGCAGGTGGGGGGGTGAGGATATATCTCAGTGACAGAGTACCCCTGAGTTCACTCCCCAGAATTAAAACAAAGAAACAAAAAAATAAACAAAAAAAAAAAAACAAAAAATGGAGGGGGAGCTGGGTCAGTCTAATACCACCCAGATAACTGTGGATGTTTAATTAAATGAATTTTAAATGAGTTATTAGACAAAAATTACAAAATCTTAGAGAATGTGGCTAGTTGTATTTAGAAGTAAATTAACAGAAATGCATCCCATTACTTTTAAGCTAAAACATAATAAAGATTTAATTAAAATGCTTAAATGAAGAAGAGACATAAATATGAATCTACCTTTAAAGTTGTTGAAAAATACATTTTGCCTCCACAAAGTATTTCATGTTTTACATCCTCCTTGAACAAGAAAATCAACTATCGTATGTTCAGATCTTTATACACAAGCATACCTAGAAATACACTTGAATGGTAAAGACTCTGGGAAAATAAATACCAGAATATTTATAGTGACTGTCAACAGGAGTTTAGAAAATGGGTTCATTTAAAATTCTTTATGGTTCCAAGTGTAGTAGCACAGACCTGTAATCCCAGTACTTGGGAGACTGAGACAGGAGGATCACAGGTTCAAGACCAGCCTCAGCAGCCTAGCAAGACCCTGTTTCAAAACAAAAAAGAAAAAAAGGGCTGGGGTGTAGCTTGGTGGTAGAATGCCTCTGGGTTCAACCCCCAGTAATACAAAGAAATAAAAATAAATAAATAAATAAACTTTATGGCTTTCTCCATTTCATTTTATAATTTTGTATTAAATGATCATACACCAAAAATTATTTATCATGAAAAATATATTTTCCTTCTCATTGTACTTAACTACTTTCTATAAACAAACATGTCATTTAAACAATAGTGTGTTTGTATGTGTGTGTGTGTGTGTAATCACTTCAAATATCTTGAGATAGGATAGAAAATATAAATGATTGCTCTAGTAAATGAGATAACTACTATTGGACTATTTTGAATGAGTACAAGTTACCTACAATTCAAAATTTATTTGAAATTTTTCCTGAGATATCTGAATGTAAAACATTTAGTGTTAAAAATGCTTGCAGCAAACATTATGAACCTATGGGCCAATACAACTCTTTAACCTGGCAATAGTGAGAGGTCATCAATATGAATGAGTTTTAGCTGCTTAAAGAAATACTGATAAAATATTGATATACTTAGCCTCCAAACATTATTCTGGTTTCTGGATTGGAGAATTGTTTAACATTTCAGTACACATTAAACTCTGTTCATGACAAACTAGGCTGTGAATTGCATTTGGTTTGGGTGGTACATTGCCTCATTAAATAAACTTCAGACAATTTAATCTGATTTTAAATGTCTTCCCCTTTAAATAAGGACATTAGTAGACCAGATAAAGTCTATATTTCCTTCCTTCTCCATCATGTATGCATCTATGTGATTTTTTTCAATTATGTCCTATCTGGTAATAATTCTTAATGACTCATAGAGTATAGTTTAAAATAGATTTTCATTGGAATCAGGAAAATAAATAAAATATTCTAGCATAGAACTATACTGCTTTAAAATGGTATTTCCATATGGAATTAGGTCACTAGTAAGAAATTTAAATATTTTGGATATTTAATCCCCCTGAAATTAAGCAGCAAATTGAAATTGTCTGGGAAATATATCTGTAATATGTAAGGATAGCAAAACCACATTAAATACAAAGAACATAGGAATAGTTTATAAAAAATAATTCTCTCTTTAAAGTTTTGTTCCCAGATAGAACACAATATAATTAGTAACTTTTCTAAGTAGAGATCAAGTTAACAGAAGAATTCATTTGGAGAAAAGCCAGGACAATCACCGATGAGAGGTTTTGCTTCCTGAATACCAACATATATTTTCAGCATAAGTGTGCCATAAAATTCCCAATTTCTTAACCTATGTTTTTTATGTAAGAAATGATATAACAATTTGTTGATATTTTCAAGACAGATCCAAAGCTTCACTCTCAGGAACTGATGTAATCTTTTTTATACTTTTATTAGTTCATTGTAACAATCCATCATACTGAGGTATAGAGTGATAGAAATATACATGCACACAACACTTGGTGTAGTCCCCACTGCATCCCACCCCTGGCCCTCCGTTTCCCCATACATATCATTGAGACTGGAACTGATGTGATCTTGAACAGTGAATTTCTACATATAAGTTTCTATCTTTTCATTTTTCACTATTAAAATTATATATATAGGCTCATTTAAAAATAGTCTTGATATCTTTAAAAATGAAAATCAGTGTTAAGAATAGTGATAATTCTTTGCAATCACACTTTTAAGGATGTGTCTTAATATATTAATATTATCAAGTTAGAGTCTGAGATCAAAGATATAATTTTAAAGCTGATGACTTATTTAGATAGAATGTAGAAGTTAGTGACAGTTTTATTTTTAATAAGCTCTTACATAATACTTATTCTATGTCAGCCACTGTTCTAAGTTATTTATTTATTTATTACAATACTTGCTCATTTAATCTTCAGAATAACCCTGTGAGGGAGATGGTATTGTTGTCATCTCCATTGACTAGATGTCCAGAGACTTTAGGCACCTTGCACCAGGACTCAAAATAAGTCACACAGCTAGATTTGAGCCCAGGCCATCTGATTCCTCACTTTGTGCTTTTAAACCCCTTTTTTTAGAAACTTCTTTAACAGAAAAGGAAAAAGATGCTCAGACACACTGAGTGACTTATTCACAGGGTCATAAATGCTCATTAGAAACCCCAACATCCACACAATTCTCCCAAATCACTTTCATACATAATGAGTGGGGAGAATACACTAAAATAATCAAACGTTTTTCTAATGTAAAATATTTCCAGTTATCTGTTCACTTCCAACTGCAGTTTTCTAGAGGTAGAAAATAAACGTGTTTTTTTAGATTACTTTATGTATGTTACTTAGTATTTCTCAATGGTTTCTTTAAATAAGAATGTTCCATGTTAAATTGAGCTGAAGAAAGAAGGAGCAGAGCCAGGCATGCTGGCACATGCTTGTAATCCCAGTACTTGGGAGGGTGAGACAGGAGGATTGCAGGTTCGAGGACAGCTTCAGCAAGTAGTGAGACTCTCATCAACCTAGTGAGAACCTGTTTACAAATAAAAATAAAATAGGGCTGGAGTTGTAGCTTGGAGGTAGAATGACCCTAGGTTCAATCCCCAGTGCCACAAAGAAAAAAGAAAGAGAGAGAGAGAGAGAAAGAGAGAGAGAGAGAGAGAGGGAGAGGGAGGGAGGGAGGGAGGAGTGGTGCAGGGGAATTAGACACAGTGAGGCATGGAGGCATGCTGAGCATCACACATGAGGTTTTCATTTGGTAAACAACAGAAATAGACAGACGAAGGACACCAGATTCTGGAAGTTTCTCTACTTGGTATGTTTCCAATATAGTATATCAGCTAGTACTTACACAGTTCTCTCTCTCCACTAAATATTCTTTCTGTGTGTTTTTCTGTAATATGGACATTATAGGTGAAGAATAGCAAACACAAATCCTTCCAGTCAGGCAGGGTATACTATGTGATATATTTATCATGCAAGCATTCTATTAGAAAATGCAATTGTGGCTATAAAAATAAAACTGCCTACATCTTATCCATGTAAAGGTAGTCAGGCACCTGCCACCTAAATCCACCCAGTTGTTGCCACACAGGAGTGTGGGAAAGGTGGTGCAATATGTCTGCTTTTTACTTTTATGCAAATTGTCTAATTTTAAAATGCCAGCCCCTTTTTGTGTGTGT
The DNA here is from genome assembly GCA_004027185.1 of Glis glis. Classification (NCBI taxonomy): domain Eukaryota; kingdom Metazoa; phylum Chordata; class Mammalia; order Rodentia; family Gliridae; genus Glis; species Glis glis. Next base: position 9,295 of record PVJS01000877.1, on the reverse strand, counting down.
CAGATAAACTAAGCACATCCAGAGATGAGCTCCCAACCACATTTGCATGCAGTTTTCAACCTCTGCCATAAATAATCTCAGACAGAGACTTGATTGCCTATTTATTGGTTGGAAGGTGACCAAATGTTTCTATGAAAATTTATTTGAAACCATCATAATCTGTTTCTTGGTGAAGCAACTTGGAGGTACACAAAAAAGAGTGTCGAATGCATGACAACTTTCAATTCATTTTTTATAATTGGGAAGTAGACATATATCTTACTCTATAGTTTTAAAAATAGATTAAATCTATTCTTGCTTGAAGTAATTACACTATTGTGCACTCACATTTAACTAAATTAATATTTAAAGATGGAACCAATTGAAGGTGAAACTGAATTAATCTAAGGTAAGGTATGTTATTGCCTTGTGCACTGATGGCTTATAATTGATCAGATATGCAAATGCCAATCTATAAATATAAAAAGCTGTGAATACAAAGTGGGTCAAATATATGATGGTTAAAACAATATAACATGCCCTCACAATGTAAGATGATAAAAAGATTGAGCTCAATTGCTTAATGAGTAATTCAATAAAATGTAATACCTTTTAGAGGATATTTGTGAAATGAAATTCAGAATCTCGAAGAAACAAAAATCCTTATACATGTGTCTTATACATTTGAACACTCAAAAGTTTCATAATTCAGAAACAAGCTAGTATCTTAATATACAATAGGATGAATTCTGTAATTGATACTGGATGATTTGCCTGAACACAATTTTCATATCTGGATGTTATTATCTTTCTGCCTATATAAACATTTCTTTACTGAATCTTTACAGAGTGCTGTGCATAGGCCTCAAATGTATTCTTTATGGAATATAAGCCCCAAATGTACTTTTTGTACTTGGAGTACTGTTCAACTACTTTGGATACTGAATTTAATTCCCATCCCAAGTTTTATCCTTCCCCCATCCCCAAAAGGCAAGTTACATGAGAAAGATATCTTAGCTTTGAGGAAAAAATATGGATTAGATTATCAATCATGACTAAAATCCAGTTGGCCTCTTGGTGAAGCAGAATGAAAATCATTTGTAGCATGCAGGTCTGAGTTCAAAATCTGGCTATTCTATACCAGTTCCTACACCATAAGACATCATCTTATTTCGCCATTGTAGTGGATTAGCTTCAATAATGAAAATCTGAGTCACAACACTCTGTACAGCTCCTGAATGAGTCAACACTTAGACATATCAAGGCTGTAGTTTCCTTATTTGTTCTAAGAATTCTATAGTATTTAAAGTCTCGATAGTACAGCATATGACACTCATTAAGTTTTCCCCAAATTATTCTAAATCCTGACAGTCAGTGCAACAAAGGATAGAAGAGGGTGCAATGTACCAGCTAAGAAGGCATATGGGACAATCTTAAAGCAAAGAAGAGATGTAAGAAATGAGGGGTGAAATTACATTTATTGTATATTTAGAGGGGAGTCAAATGTAAGATCAGACTTAATTCAGCATCAGACTTTGTCCGACAGTGAAATGAATGAAGGCTATTGTCATCGCTTCCCATCTGTTTTTGCAATTCCAGATCATCAAATTGGTGGATGCAAATATCACCACTCCATTAAGGTTAAAGCAATTTTAAATATTTTCTTATTTTCCATTTTAAAAACAATTGACATGGTCACAATAAGGAATAAGTAGAATTCACAATAAGGTAACAATAAGGTAAGTAGAATTTTGTCATATTTCCTTCCACTTGATGCTTTAGTACTTGTCTGTTGTTTTTTTTTAATGTGTCTATGGGGAATGTGGGCCATTGTAAACTATTCAATGCTTCAAATATGACCCAACACTACTTTGAAATCTGGTACTCTTTTGTTTACCACAGTTCTGTTCTATTCCAGTGGGTTATTTTAAGATAAAAAAGACAAATTTTTTGAGGCAATGAATTTTTAATATTAATTTTGGCATGTGTTCTAAAGAAATTACCTGTGGAGAGATAAGAATGCCTTTACTCTGGCAGAATACCTATGCACCTTAGCCATGCCTGATCAGAAACCCTTTTCTGGAAAAGTAAAGACAGATATGGGTGTCCAATCCATTCTGGTCTTTGCAGAGGAAGAGAAATCCAGATTTTTGGGGATTTATACTGTTCATTCTCTAGTAGAAACCAAATTATTTTTCAAAAATGTTTTACTGTCCTTCATAAGTTCTTTGCATATTTGAAAATACAGCTGAAATTAGGTGTGGTTCTTCTAAATTTACCAAACACTATAGGAACATATAAGTGCCATCCATACATTATATTGTGGAGACTTTACATACCATAGAATTCTTAGAACAAATGAGGACACCACTTCATGAGCAAATAGGGGATCAATAGGATAGAGGCATTATCATATATAACAAACGGAAAGATATAAAACATAGTTCTTGTCTCTAAGGAACTTGTGGGGAGGGAAAATGAATGTGTACCTGAGAAAGGATGCAGGTGGAATTCTTTGCTAGTTTGAAAGGAAGAAAGAATACCCTGGGGTGAGGGGACTTTGAAGGCTTTGGAGAAGAAGAGAGTGTTTGAATTGCTCTGTGCTAAGAATCCCCATTCTCTGAGGAATAAAAGACAGCTACTGGGGGTTGGTTCAGACCGAACAAAATGGGGGTTCAGAGGTCTGAGGGGTAGACTCCTGACCTTAATTTTTCTCTTCGCAGGGAAAGTAAAATGACAGCAGCGACAGGACCATCTACTGTGTGTTTAAGCTGTTAAACAGCAGACTCAGGGTGTGTTATTACACTCAGGAGGGATGTGGAAAAGTGTGTCACAGGAAGCAGCATAAGGTCAGTGGCTACTGTGCTTTCGGGAAAACTTTATGTGACAATTAAGCTAGAAATAGCTCTATTCTTGCCAAAAGCCACAACCCCTTGAGGTGTTATTAAAGAAAGCTACCTGACTAATCAACCAAACTAATTTTGTGGCCAAGATTCTGGTGCCTCAAGTGGGTTGAACCAAGTACTCAGTGAACTTACATAATGGGATCAGCGTGAGTTCTCATTTGACCAGCATGGTTCTTAAGGTGCGGTTCCACCAAACAGGAAGAATGTAGAACTAGGCAGGCTTGCTGGCTTGCTTGCCTGCCTGTGTCTGTAGCCGTTTGCATTCATTTTACCTATTGCTTTGTTTTTTCTTCTTTTCAATCTTTTCCAGGGGCCAGGAAAATAAATATTCACTTACCTGCTTAACATATTTTCTGACTCTCTTAATTTTCTACCACTTTTCCATCCTCTTCAATTTCTAGCCCCAAACCTCAACAGTTCTACACTTCCATGAGCAAAACTACAGTGACACAGAACAAGAATGGAAGGTGGGGAGTAGGATTGGATACAAATGAGTGGAAATGCAGAAATAAAACACTCCTGTGGCTGAGGCCTGTCACCAGCAAAGGTATAAAGTCACAGAGCCATCCTGGAAGCCCCATTACACTTCACATTTGGCCTTGACCTCCGCTAACTACAGTATGACTGAGTACCTGTTTAAGCCAGTCAATTATGTTTTAACTTCTATCATGTTTTGGGAATCATATTTGTCTGTAGATGAATAATGTATGGTCTGTCCTCTCAAGTTGCTTACAGTGTAGTTTCAGTCGGGTGGACTAATAAAGCAGGAAGTGTTAATCGAGCACATTGATGGAGCCAGGTGTAAGGAGTTCTGTAGTCTTAAGAAAGAGGCTTAGGGAAATGTTCCTGAAGAGGGCAGAAACTCAGCTGAGACAAAATACAGGGGTGGGCCACTTAGATTTACCTGGGCAGAGGTTAATGGTAGCAAGATAGAAACTATCCCATAATATGGGTGAGTGCAGCAAATTTAAATGTATATGTATATATGTAAATACTTGTATTATGTTGTACACATCCATACATAGGCACTTTATATGACTCTCAGAGTTTAATAGCGACATTGATTTCAGGGAAAAATGAAATAAGCTAGTCTAACTTTGATCTTGTTCTCCATAATTGCCCTCTTTGCACTACTGTGGCAAGAGGAAGTCATGGGAGGATAATGTTAAAGCTTATCCAAGATCAGATAGAGCCCAGGGCTGATTCTATAAGTGCTGTCAAGTGGCATATAATCTAAGGCAGCACTGAACAGTGTTTTGAAAGGTTGTGTCGCCCCGTGGCTACCACCAGAGGGCTCAGCAGGAATTGTTCTTGGAAGGACACTCCAGTGTAGTTACTGAAACAGCAAATTCAAAGTGTTTTTCCCACTGAAGTCTTTAGGGAGAAGATGGGAGACACAGGAGGCTTTAAAATGATGTTCCTAGGAGAAGTAACTAGGAAGTTACTATTGAAGGAAGCAAATGTGAGATTTGGGAAGTTCTTGTGTCAACATCTGCTGCAGCCCTCATGCTTCATGCTTCACCCAGAGCTTCTGCAATGCAGACACGGCTGTGGGAGCAATGGGGGAAGTGACTCTTGGGAGAGTAGAGCCAGCCATTAGGTTTCATCATCCTAATGCACACCCTTGAAAACCAATGGGATGTTAGAAATACAGAATTTTTCATTATACTCCTATTTTCACAGTAGGAAAGACTGGAATAAGCAGAAATTTCATGTGAAAAGATGGAATTGTAGACAAACAGAATAGAGATGGAGCCTGCTGTTTGTTAGATTTGTGCCTACATTTGTGCATATGTAAAATGGGGAGAGTAAATCATACTTCATTGTGCTGTTTTAAATATGTAATTAGAATATATATTTTTAAGGATCGTGTGGTCGATAGACTAATGATCTCCTCAAAATATCCACATCCTGATCCCCAGAATCTGTGGCTATATTACTTTGCAGAACAAAAGGGAATGTGTAGATGCGATTAGGTTAAGGGTGTTTACATGGGGAGGTTTTATGTAGGGGGAACTATGTTGGGGATCCCATGTAATCACTAGGGTTTTTATGAAATGAAGGTACATGGGTCAAGATAGATAAAAAGGAAATGTGATCACAGAAGGAAAGGTTGGAGTGATGTCTTCTGAAGATGGACAAAGGTTTTGATCCAAGAAACGCAGAGGGAAACCAAAGATTGGAAAAGGCAAGAAAGTGATTCTCCCTAGTTGACCCCAGGAGGGATGCAGCTTAATGTTATCACTATAAAACTCATCTTGGAATTCTGCCCACACCTTGATGTTATCACTATAAAACTCATCTTGGAATTCTGACCACCAGAGTTTTTAGATTAAATATCTATGACTATTTTTTACAATGGTAATGAGAAACCAATAAGGACTACTATAATATGTGTCATGCAAGAATTTCCACAAATGGATATTATCATATTATTAATAACTACTCTATGTTATATAATATGGATTTTTTAAAAAATACTTGCTTAGGAATCAATAACACATTAATGTGTTAATTTATTTTTGCTACTCATTATGAGACCAGAAAATCTCTGGACAGTGTTTTATATATGTAATTTGTATAACTCTCACCATTATAATCAATATTACCAATATTTTTTCTCATTTGAAAATTGGCAATATAACATTCAATCTGGGTATTAAATCCATTCATAAGACATTAACAAATGTGCTAAATGATTTGTGTAGTTTATATGTATATTTTTAGTGAATACCTGTTGAGTAGCCAATGTTGCATAAAATACTACTAAAATTACTTAAAATTATCATTTTATTACTTAAAATTACCATTTCTTTCATTCCTATTATGGTACAGATAATATAGAAATTTGGCCTATATTATGTCTACATCTCTCATACTTTAAGCACAGAGTAGATATTACTTTTTTTAAAATAAATCTTTTTTAATTTAAAATCACTATGAATATAAAAATCTGCTCTTTATTTTGTCAGAATTCTATGGTTAGGGTACAAAATGAAAGTAATGGCTAGTTTCTCTTACTACTTTTTTCTGACTTTTGGAATTCCAATTTCTTTATTTTTTTCTTAAAGTAGTTCCAAGCTTCATTTAGTGACAGCTATTTATTTTCCTGCCTTAATTTACTCATGGTCACTCTAGTACTCAAGGATCTTTTTTATGAATATTTTCCACTTATGTAACAAAGACAGACATATATTAGACCAAGTTAAACAGGTTTATTTATATAGAACATATAGACAGCATGTTCCAAGCTCTTGACCATCCAGAGACTAACATATGGTGTGCATAGTAGTTGTAACCACGCCCATAATTCACAAACCAGTGCTTGGGGCCTGATTCTAGTTTGTTTCCATGATGATTATATTTTCTTAATCAGAAATTGAGCTTGATATCAGATGTTTCAAATGTCAAATTTATTTCTATAAAAAGTTTCTCAAAGATAAAGGCATTAATCTGCAGAAGTATCATCCACATTTATTTGCCTCTTCGCTTGAACTGCTGCACTATCCTCCATCTTCCTAAACTCAGCTGTAAACTCCATGAGGCCAACACAGTCTGTTCATTTTCATGTTGACAGTACTCAGCACTATACCAGAATATCAGAGAATTCAATATATAGATGAAAATAAGTTCAGTGAATCACTTTGCTGTAGAAACAATTATAGAAAAGAGGATGAGCCACATAAGAAAAAAAAATGTTTATCATATAGAATTAAATAGCGCTCTATTAGTTATTTATTATTAGATACCAATTATTGGATTTGCTTTTAACCATAAGGAAGCTAATTATCTGGTGCCTGTCTCTATCAAATATTCATACATTTAAATAAACATTTACAATGGTCATGATCTGAGGAGACACTTTATCAACCACCTATTTATGCAAACTTCATTCTTCTTTCCATTCTTTCGCCTAGAATCTTTCTTGTATGGGTAAATTCCTGCCTATTCCTTGTTTATTTGAAATAGGTCCAAACATGTATTAATATTGTTTCTCAGTTACTCCTTGTTTAGAGCAACTTACTCAATCCCTTGAACATATACTGATTTATTTCTCCTGAGCATATGTTTTTGTTATGGTACCCTTGATAATCAATTGTCTTTATTGCTGGATTGCCTTATTCCTAGTTATTTGCTCTAATGGCTTTCTATCAGCAAATTCATAGCTCCTATTTTAACAAGGTAAGTTCCTCAAGAATAGGAGAAGTGTTTTGTTTTGTTTTCCTCTTTTATGTAATTGTCATGCTTAGTAACTATACAAGTTCTTTAAGTTCTAGATTTTGGCTACTGTTTTCATGTCTCTATCACAAAGTATATATTCAGAAAATATTTGTGAAATCAGTGAATGTGTGAGTGACCCTATTAATTGGAATTTCATCAGTATAATTTATGCAAGGTGAAGTTTCATGCAGCAAATATAGAAATCACTCCTATTTTACAAACATTTATTTTTTATTTTTGGTAATAGAGAGGGATGTTTTAGGGAGTTATGCCTTGGCTCCATTTCTTACAACCATGCTGTCTGTGTTTCATAATCTACAGCTCCATTTGGCCTATGATTTAAAAAATAAAAATGTGCTAAAAAATGAAGCTGCCTGATACTGGCAGGAAGAGAATATATTTATGCATGGAACAGACTGGGAACCAGTAGCTCAGGAATGGAGTGAAAATATATAAATTTATTGGAGTTTTCTACTTATAAACAAATTACTCTTTAAAAACCTATAATTGTATAACAATATTACATACAACATAAAGTAGAAGAAGCTTAATTGTTTTCTTAAAGATTATGGAAATGCTATATGTACTGTAGACCACTGAGAGTATGCAAATGAAGCTTTCTTGGACAGAATAAAATGGCCATTTAATTTTGTTTATAAATTGAGAGCCTAGTCCTTCTCTCTATAATCTGAATCAAAATATCTTAGGCATGCGAATTTTTCAAAATTAGATTTCTAATAATACTTATTTAAGTCTTAAAAACTTGCTAGGGTTTGTCCCCTTATGAGTTCACATTTAATGATTAAGTTGCTGAAACTAAACATCATTAATCATACATGGATCATAAATAAGGATTACAATATATATTTGCAATTGAGAGTCAGCAAATCACAGTTTTTTATTTTTTAGAAACTTGATAATAGTGTTAAAATCAAACAAAAATTAGAGATGAATCTCCAATCAAAACACTTTTATTTGGGAATAAAGAATATGAATTCAAGCCAGGTGTCATGGTGCACGCTTGTAATCCCAGTACTTGGGAGGCTGAGACAGGACGATCGCAGGTTTGCGTTCAGCCTCAGCAATTTGTTTGGCCCTCCACAACTTAGTGAGACCCTGTTTCAAAATAAAGAATAAAAAAATAGGGCTGGGGGTGTAGCTCAGAGGTAGAATTCCCCTGGGTTCAATCCTCAGTACTGCCAAAAATAAAAAGCATATGAATGCCATCTGGGAATCACATATACAGGCCAGGATGATCGCTGGTAAGTCTTGAGAAGGAAGGAAAGGATGCGGATTGTACTAAGGCTAAGAAATCTCTGCACATTATTTTAAACATGAGTTCAGTGGCACACTTGGTGCTTGCTGTGACGGGCAAGCTCTGACTGGCAAGTGCCAGCAGTGTGTAATGTGAATCCTAAGGTCATAGGCTACAATTCTGTAGTCAACTGCAAATCAAAATAGTCTTACAGAGAGGGCAGCCTGTTTCGTTGGATTACTTCTATGAGATAGTTTCTGGAGCAAACCTTGTGATCAGTTTCCCTTTCCTTCCCATGGCCCCTGAACTTTATTAGAAGGGGCTATGACAGGAATCACCCCTTTTGATATAATAAATTTTCACAATAAGGAAAATTTATTATGTCGCTGTGATTTAATACGTTAATTTGCTCAAATTCATAAGGAAAATAATTTTTACTCTTTAAATAAATATAATGCTGCACAATGCAAAGCAATGGGTCTTGCTTTGTTTAGTTGTCTGTTCAGCTCAATCAAATGAATTAGAAGGTGTTCTGGCTGATTGTAACTTTTCTCTAACTTTTAGAGTGAGGAAATAACCCTAACCCTATTCAGTAGGACTCTCGACTCTGGTGAGTCTCCAATCTACGCCTTTGCTCTAAACATCTTACCTGAACCAAATCTTTATCACCTGAATTCATGTTGAGGGTTTTTTCCCTAAATTAATTTAAATATGAGCTCTTCTTCTTTGAAAATAACCAAGGTAGGCCGGGCGTGGTGGCGCACGCTTGTAATCCCAGTACTTTGGGAGGCGGAGACCGGTGGATCCGGGTTCGCGGCCAGCCTCAGCCCTCTCTCTCTCTCTCTCTCTCTCTCTCTCTCTCCTTAGTGAGGCCATCTGCCACTTCGTGAGACCCGGTTTCAAAATAAAGTATAAAAAATAGGGCCGGGGGTGT